>CAUYQV010008360.1:0-53552 GCA_963574575.1 Galagoides demidoff
AATGAAATTGAAAACAAAAGGATTATACAACAGATCAATAAATCAAAAAGTTGTTTTTTTGAAAAGGTCAATAAAATAGATAAAACTTTGGCCAACCTAACCAAGAAAAAAAGAGGAAAATCTCTAATTTCATCAGTCAGAAATGGTAAAGACAAAATAACAACAGACCCCTCAGAAATTCAAAAAATTCTTCATGAATATTACAAAAAACTTTATTCTCAGAATTATGAAAATCTGAAGGAAATCGACCAATACTTCGAAGCATGCTACCTTCCAAACTTAGCCAGAATCAAGTGGAAATGTTGAATAAGCCTATATCAAGTTCTGAAATAACATCAACTATACAAAATCTCCCTAAAAAGAAAACCCAAGATCCAGATGGCTTCATGTCAGAGTTCTACCAAACCTTTAAAGAGGAACTAGAACCTATACTACTTAACCTTTTCCAAAATGTAGAAAAAGATGGAATACTGCCCAACACATTCTATGAAGCAAACATCACCTTCATCCCCAAACCAGGAAAAGACCCAACAAGCAAAGAAAGTTATAGACCAATATCACTAATGAATATTGATGCGAAAATATTCAACAAGATCCTAACAAACAAAATCCAGCAACACTTCAAAGAAATTATACACCACAACCAAGTGGGTTTTATCCCAGGATCTCAAGACTGGTTCAACATTCATATATCTATAAACGTAATTCATCACATAAACAAATTAAAAAACAAAGACCATATGATTCTCTCAATTGATGCAGAAAAAGCGTTTGATAATATCCAGCATCCTTTCATGATCAGAACACTTAAGAAAATTGGCATAGAAAGGACAGTTCTCAAATTGATAGAGGCCATCTACAGCAAACCCACAGCCAATATCGTACTCAATGGAGTTAAATTGAAATCATATCCACTCAGATCAGGAACCAGGCAAGGTTGCCCATTGTCTCCGTTGCTCTTTAACATCGTAACAGAAGTTTTAGCCATCGCTATTAGGGAAGAAAAGGCACTGAAGGGTATCCATATAGGATCAGAAGAGATCAAACTTTCACTCTTTGCAGATAGGATTGTATACCTGGAAAATACCAGGGATTCTACTACAAAACTCTTAGAAGTGATCAAGGAATACAGCAGCGTCTCAGGTTACAAAATCAACACTCATAAATCTGTAGCCTTTATATATACCAGGAACAGTCAAGCTGAAAAAATATTCAAGAACTCTATCCTGTTTACAATAGTGCCAAAGAAGATGAAATATTTGGGAGTTTACCTAACAAAGGACGTGAAAGATCTCTATAAAGAGAATGATGAAACTCTAAGAAATGAAATAGCTGACAATGTTACTAAATGGAAAAACATACCATGCTCATGGCTGGGAATAATTAACATTGTTAAAATGTCCATACTATCCAAAGCAATATATAATTTTAATGCAATCCCTATTAATGTTCCATTGTCATATATTAAAGATCTTTAAAAAATAATACTTCGTTTTATATGGAATCAGGAAAAAAAACCTCAAATAGCCAAGACATTACTCAGAAATAAAAACAAAGCAGGAGGAATCATGCTACCAGACATCAGACTATACTATAAATCCATAATGTTCAAAACAGCATGGTATTGGCACAAAAACAGAGACGTAGATGTATGGAACAGAATAGAGAACCAAGAAATGAACCCAGCTACTTACTGTTATATGGTCTTTGACAAGTCAATTAAAAACATTGAGTGGGGGGAAGATCCCCTATTTAACAAATGGTGCTGGGCAAACTGGCTGGTGACCTGCAGAAGACTGAAACTGGACCCACACTTTTCACCATTAACTAAGACTGACTCTCACTGGATTAAAGATTTAAACTAAGACATAAAACTATAAACTACTAGAAGAAAGTATAGGGAGAACACTTGAACAAATCTGCCTGGGCAAATATTTTATGAGGAGGACCTCCTCCTGGGCAATTGAAGCAAGATCGAAAATAGACTAGTGGGACCTCATCAAATTAAAAAGCTTCTGCACAGCCAAGAACACAGTAAGTAAAGCAAGCAGACAGCCCTCAGAATGGGAGAAGATATTGTTGGTTATGTCTCCAACAAAGGTTTAATAACCAGAATCCACATAGAACTCAAACGTATTAGCAAGAAGAGAACAAGTCATCCCAGTGTAGGCAGGAGAATTGAAGAGAAACTTCTGTGAAGAAGACAGGTGCATGGCCTACAGATATATGAAAAAATGCTCACCATCCTTAATCATCAGAGAAATGCAAATCAGAACTATTTTGAGATATCACCTAACCCCAGTAAGATTAGCCCATATCACAAAATCCCAAACTCACAGATGCTGGTATGATTGTGGAGAAAAGGGAACACTTATACACTGCTGGTGAGATCGAAAACTAATACGTTCCTTTTGGAAAGACATCTGGAGAATACTTAGAGTACTAAAAATAGACCTGCCATTTGATCCTATAATTCCTCTACTAGGTATATACCCAGAAGACAAAAAAATCACACTACAATAAAGATATTTGTATCAGAATGTTTATTGCAGCCCAATTCATAATTGCTAGGTCATGGAAGAAGCCCAAGTGCCCATCAATCCATAAATGGATCAATAAATTGTGGTATATGTACACCATGGAATACTATGCAGCCATAAAGAAAGATGGAGACTTTACCTCCTTCATGCTTACATGGATGGAGCTGGAAAATATTCTTAGCAAAGTATCTCAAGAATGGAAGAAAAAGTATCCAATGTACTCAGCCCTACTATAAAACTAATTTATAGCTTTCATAGAAAAGCTATTACACAATTTTAGCCCAGGAATATGAGGAGAGGGGAGAGGGAGGGGAGGGAAGGTATGAGGGTGGATGGAGGGAGGGTGATTGGTGGGATCACGTCTATGGTTAATCCTATAAGGGTACATGTGAATCTCTCTAAATGTAGAATATAAATGTCTTAACACAATAACTAAGAAAAAGACATGAAGGCTATGTTAACCAGTTGAATGAAGGTATTTCAAATTGTATATAGAAACAGTACACTGTACCCCATGATAGTATTAATGTACACAGCTATGATTTAATAAAAAAAAAAGTCATGATGAAGTAAAAATAATTTCAAACATGTAAGTTCTGAAACAATTACCTCCCATGCCTGCTTTCAAAGAAGATACTGAAGGATGTGGTCCTCCAAGATGAGTATACAAGCTAAGAAAGCAGAAGATAGGAGATGAGAGGAAACAGGAATGAAATATAGACAGCACTGGAGAGAATCCTGGAACACATGTCAAGGAAGGGCCAGCATGATAGCTGAGCTCCGAGCCTAGAGGGCAGCCAGGTCAGAGCAGAGGAGGCACTGCTGCTGGAAAATAAAATGCGTAAAATGCCTGAAAGAGCTAAATGTCCTCAGAGGAGATTCAGGAAATTCATAAAGTGCTAGTTACTTACAAGCAACTACAAATACAAAAATTGTTAAGTCCCAGAAAAACAAAAAGTTTCTGTG
This sequence comes from Galagoides demidoff, assembly GCA_963574575.1. Classification (NCBI taxonomy): domain Eukaryota; kingdom Metazoa; phylum Chordata; class Mammalia; order Primates; family Galagidae; genus Galagoides; species Galagoides demidoff. Next base: position 3,507 of record CAUYQV010008360.1, read on the forward strand.
GAAGGAAAAGTAATTATAGTTTATTAACTGGTTTGGCTGTGAAGAGAGTTTACACTATCATGATAACGCAAATAATGAATAGTCTTTAAATAAAGTTGCCATGTAACAATATTAAAAGGTTGCAGTTCCTCAGTTCTCTCTCCCTTCCAGAAGCTCTGGTACTTTTTACTTCTTCTGTAGCCCTTTCTAACTCCTAATAAAAGTCCTATCTTACCACTGATCTCTGGGTTCATTCTTCGAATCCCTGAGACTAAAAGAACAAAATTCTGGTATCATATTTGGGGACTTATCTGGGATTAAAGTACTGTGGTAAGCAATGGGATCACTTCCCTCTATCCTGTTTTTCTTCATAATCATGATAATGGAGACTAATAATTTTGATTCCCATCAGCCGGTAAATGTGCATAGTGTGACTGCTGACCTCCATCCAGGTCACAGGCAGGAGGCTGTTGGGGAACCAACTTTCTAATTCCCCTTGACTCCAAAAGAAAGGAGTGGAAGGGAATGTTAGAAGGCTTGAGCGCCAAACAAATAGAAGTAGCTCCCTGAGGTCCTGGGGTACTTAGCAATGGTTCTGACCCCACGGCACAGGAGGGCCTTGGGAAAATTGAGCTCTCCCAGCTCTAACTATCTTCTCTCCTCTTCCATGGTCCCAAATTGTTCCTATTTATCTCTATAGACCTCTTCTGCTTCTCCTCTCTCTTTATAGTATACATGCTTGGTTTGAATGTTGGTAAAGGATTGCTTTATATACTAGTTAAGTTTGTTTGGGCTCATTCTGGTATTTTTCAAATGCTATAAGTGTGCTTCAAATGTTGTAGGTGTTTTTAAGGTCATTTTTACTGCCTTTCATTGCAGAGTTAAATTGAATTGGCTCTCCATATATTCGAGAAAAAAGCTGAATTATGTTAACAGAAGCCAAGCTGGCTCCAAACCAAGAGCAAAATAACTCCTCTATATGGCTTCTTTGGGTGACCAGAAGCCTACAAAAGGAAGCCTGGGGGCAACTCCCCAAGGCAAGCCTGGCCTTAAATCCTTGGCTATGGTCCAGTCTCTTGAAAATGAAAAAAGGCAGGAAAACGTATTTTATTTTTTTTCTTGGTCTATTGGCGTAAATGGAAGAGTTCAAAGCCATTCTGGATTTCTCTAAGACTTTGCCTAGTTGTAGTTGGTTATAATGCAAGTTTTAAAGTGTCTTTCAACCCTGAGTTTAATTATTGTTGCCTTTCCAACTTTTTGGGAAAGAAAGGGAGGTTGGAAAGCACAGAATTTAAGACCTGCTTGTGATAAAAAAGCCTATTTTCCTTTGTTACTGGGAATTTAGAAAAAGCTTATAGAAATAATGAAAGGTTAAATGTGCAAACACTGCACAGCTGTTTTCTCCAGGGCAGGGCTCATACCCACTTTGCTTGATACTCTGGAGCAGGCACAGAAAGGGGCAGAACTTGCATCAGGTGGGACCAGGCTCCCTGACACTTGATTTCTCAGGCTGTGCTGCCGGCAAGTAATAAGCACAGGAGAACCAGCGGGTACTAAGCACTACATTGGTGAGAGTGGCTAATTCCAGATAAGCACAGGGGCTGAGGATGCCACTCTCCTCAGGTACTCTTCCCCAAGCATTGGAAGGACACTTCCTTTTATTTGGCCAGAAGGCTTCTTGAGTTGGTGAGAGGATGCTTTGACAACCCAGGAATACTGGGTAGAATTGATTAATACTCTGGACATTTGTTCTTTCCCACAGATGGGTAATGTTCTCTCTCTGAGAACACCCAGGTAACAAGTTCTCTTGCCAAGAGAACTGTCATCAGGTGGAACCAGGCTCCTGGATACCTGATATTTCGGCCTGTGCTGCCAGAACACCCTGGTGGTCTGTATTGTGAAGGACTGGGACATGTTTGATCCCTAGATGCTAAAAAAAAAATGTATGTTTTTCTTCTGCACCCAGGCCTGGCCTCAGTATCAACTCTCCACTGGTGAACAATGGCCCCCAAAGGGTACTCTAAATTATGACACCATTTTTCAGTTAGATATTTTTTACAAACAAGAAGGAAAGTCATCTGAAATGCCCTATATGCAAGCTCTCTTTTTTCTCAGGGACAACCCCCAATTGTGTAAGACCTATAAGACAGATTCAGCTCTCCTGGCTGTAGTAACTTCCCCAAATTACTCTCAGGGATTCCTGAGAGAGACGCTAGTTCATACCCACCATCTACTTCTCCCTTCATACCCACCATCTACTTCTCCCACACCTTTCTCCATGCTTTCAGAAAATCCCAGGAGGGACACTGTCCCAAGAGTTTTTTTCTGGTCCTACTGGGACTCCCAGAAGGCAACCATATTTTTCTTTGTGTCCCTTGGTTGAGATTGTAGGTGGCGAAAAGGGAAGAACACAAGTATACACTCCACTTTCTCTGGCAGATTTAAACAAACTAAAGTTGATTTACAAGTTTTTCAATGACTCAGGTCGGTATATAGATGTTATCCAGGGGTTAGGACAAAGCTTTGACCTCTCTTGGAGAGACGTAATGCCACTACTAGATCAAAATTTAACTTTTAATGGAAAAATGAAGTCTTAGACGAAGCTAGAAGGTGGGGTGATTTCTGGTTCATGCCCAATACTGGTGGCAGTATGTCTCCAGAGGAAAGGGACAGATATCCCATGGGAAGACAGGTAGATCCCTTTGAGGATCCCAAATGGGACCCTGATAAACGAGGTGACTAGTGGCATAAACATTTTCTAACATGTATCCTGGAAGGTTTACATCAATCCAAGAAAAAAATATATGAACTATTCTAAGTTGTCTGCTATTTACTAGGAGTAAAATGAGAGTCCCTCAGCCTTTTTTGAGTGGCTAGGAAGGTGATGAGAGAAAACACACCCAGTTAATACCTGACTCCTTAGAGGGCCAAATTGTTTTAAAAGATAAATTTATCACTCAGGTGGCCCCAGACATTCAAAGAAAACTCCAGAAATTGGCTTTAGGCCCAGATCATAAGCTAGAGAATCTTCTTAAAATGGCCACTGTGGTCTTTTATAATTGAGATCAGGAGGAAGAGAAGGAATGAAAAAAAAGAATGACATCTCTAGTAATGGCACTCCAACAAACAGGCACCATTCAGGACAGAGGGAAGCCAGAGGAGCTAAGAACAAGTGCTTCCAATGTGGTCAGGCTGGCCACTTCAGGAAAGACTGCTTCCAGCAGAACCGCCTATCAGGCAAGCCACAGGGCCCCTGTCTCGAGTGTAAGAGTGATCAATGGAGGATAGTCTGTCCCCAGAGGTGAAGGCCTCCTGGGACAGTGATCCCATCAGCACCCAAACTAGAGTGAGGGTGCCTGGGGTAGATTTTCATGGCTCCAGCTTGTGTCATCATCCCTCAAGAGCCCTGGGTATGCCTCATAGTGGAGGCCCAGGAGACAAAATTTCTCCTGGACACTGGAGCAACCTTTTCTGTACTCCTCTCTAACCCTGGTCTTTTATTCCCTAAATCTGTAACTATATAGGGTGTGTCTGGAAAGCCAGTTACCAAATTTTTCTCTCAGCCTTTAAGCTGCATTTGGGGTGACTGGCTGTTCTCTCACCCATTCCTAATCATGCCTGAAAGTCCTGCTCCCCTTTTGGGAAGGGACATACTAACTAAAGCGGGAACAACCATTTACATGAATATAGGACAGGAAGCTATACTATGCTTTTCCTTATTAGAGACAAAAATTAACCCAGAAGTGTGGGCTACCAAGGGACAGGTGGGAAGAGCAAAATAAAATCCCAGTACCTTTTGCTTTTGAAGACCCCCCTTACTCTAACATCCAGCTCACATGGACTGTGTTACCTCAGGGATTTAGGGACAGCCCTCACTTACTAGAACAAGCCCTAACCAAAGACTTGAGGTGTTTTTCATATCCTACAGCAACTCTTATTCAGTATGTAGATGACATTCTTTTAGGAGCGCCAGATGCAGAGGAATGCCACAAAGCTACCCAAGCTCTATTAAACTTTCTACCTGATTGTGGGTACAAAGTTTCTAAGGCCTGAAGTTCACTATTCAGGTCTCCAGTTTTCACAGAGCAAGAGAGCCTTGGGAAAAGAAAGAATAAGACCAATATTGGTTCACACTAAACTTCAAATTCTCAGCTTGAAGGCTTAGGAATTACAGGCTTTTAAAGACTCTGGAAAGCTGTCGTGGCACAACGAAGGTGAAGGCCAGCGCTTTCACTGGCTGAGGAAGGATCCCCAGTCCTCTCCAGTCCACGGAGGGCACACGGCACACCACCTACCTGTCTTGCCTGTTGTGCCAGGGAGGTGGAGCACGAGCGCATGTGTTAGAAGTCTAACAGGAGCGCGAGTCTGGAGCTCACACAACTCTTCCCTCTAATTCACCTTCCCTAACCCCAACTTGGGAAGACCTCTTTTCTGTTATCTTATTTTCTACAGTTGTTAAGTTATGGGAATAGATAGTTGGATACATCATTCATGAGTAAAATCCTCGAATCCGCCACCTTCTACAGAAGCAGACATGAAGAGAATCAACTACAGTCTACCTATGCTTAGATAATATCATCAAACCACAGTGAAAAGGGTTCCAGCTCAGACCTGACTCCATTGCAGACCCCTGGATCACTGCTTACTTGAAGAGACCCTAACTGCCCCCTCCTGTTAATATAGGGTTCCCTCATTCTAGCCTGGACAAGGAACCCCAGTTTCAATTTCATGAAAAGAATACACTAACATTTTACCCCAGGCTAGAAGAATCAACCTAAATTTCCATGTACTGTGAACCCTGGATCAACCTCCTCTGAGGAACCACTAACTGCTTCCCCATATCACCATCCATCCTCAGCAGGAAGCAGTTTGGAGCGGTCAATGCCCTTTTCCCTAACAGCAATTAGAGCTTCTATTCGGAGAGAGAGGATTGATACAGGATTCCACCACTCAGGGCTAGACAGGGAGCCCCCTCCCCATTCTGTAGGCCCAGGTGAGCTCAGAGGTCAGTACCTTTCCAGGTGCAAGGAGACCTCCTTTTTCAGGAGACATCCTCTGGACTATGATAAGATCATGAACAAAGCAGCCGCTGATGGGTTTTTGGGTGGTTCCACCTTGGGTAGGAGCACACACCCTAATCCCTTCTCAGGGGCAAAGCCTGTGAAGGACCAACTGCCAGCCCTGTGTAATCCTCGAGACTTAAAACCCCTAGATAAAAGAGTCTATGTGGAGACTCCCAAGAGACTCCCAAGAGAGTTCCTCAGTTCTTTCCTCCTTCCATAAGTTCTGGTACTTTTTACTTCTTCCATATCCCTTTCTAACTTCTAATAAAGTCCTATCTTACCACTTAAAAAAACAAACAAAAAAACCCACAATATTAAAAGGTTGGAGCCTGGTGGGTATTCATATGTGGTAGGCAGTAACAACTGAAGAACTAAACAGATCTAGAGTCTTCCCTAAAGATCAATTAATAATAATTCAGTCTGGAAATTCAAGATGCTGCAATGTAAGCCTTTTTTTTTTAAGAAATTAATATCAATACCACAAAGATTAGTCAAAAGAAACAAAAGTGGTTATCTCTGGAATAAAAGAAGAGGAAGAGGCTTTGGTTCTACCCAATAAATGATATAGAACAGTTTTACTCATTATGCTTCTACATAACCATGTAAAAAGAAAAAGAAAAAAAAGTATAATATACACAGAGGAAACAGGTTAAAGAAATGGCAAGTAATTTGATGTAGCTACAGGATAGAATGTGTATAGTGATGGTGAAGGGCAAAAAAAAAAAAGAGAGCGATAAAGAGAGAAAAGTTAATTGTGAATCATCTTGTTTAATTCTTCCTTGACTTTAGTTATTACTTTTCTTCCAGCCAAAACAATCATAATCAAAAAGAACAAATCTGGAGGCATCAGATTACCAGACTTCAAACTGTCCTACAGCAGTATAGTTGCCAAAATAGCATGGTATGGAATAGAACAGAGAACCTAGATATAAAATCATACACATATAGCCAAGTAATCTTTGACAAAGAAGACAACAATGTATACTGGGGAAAAGAAATGTGATTCAGTAAGTGGTGCTAGGAAAATTGGATACCCATCTCTTACCATTCACAAATATTAATTTAAGATGGATAAAAGATTTAAATATGATACATGAAGTCATAGAAAATGTTGAAAAAATCTTCTAGATATTGGCATAGGCAAAGAAATGATGAAAATAACCCCAATGGCAATTACAGCAACAATAAAAATAAATGCATGGAAATTGATTAAAGTAAAAAAATTTCTATACAGCAAAGGAAATAAATAGAGTGAATAGACAACCTACAGAATGAGATTAAAATATTTGCAAGCTATACATCCAATAAAGGGCAAATATCCAGAATCTACAAAGAACTCAAACAAACCAGCAAGAAAAAAATAAAAAACCCATTAAAAAGTTGTAAAAGACATAAACAGAAGTCTTTTCAAAAGAAGATATACAAATAGCCAAAAACATAAGAAAAGATGCTCAACATCATAATAATCAGGAAAATGTAAATTAAAACCACAATGAGATATCACCTTACACCTGTTAGAATGCTTTTATTAAAAAGTCTAAAAGCAATAGATGCTGGTGTGGACACAGAGAAAAAGGAATGCTCAGACACTGTTGGTGGGCCTGACAAGTAGTACAACTTTTATGGAAAACTGTATGGAGATTTCTCAAAGACTAAATGTAGGCCTACCCTTTGATCCAGCAATCCACAGGAAAAAAAAGGGGGGGGGGGCTTTTAATTAGAAAGACACCTGAACTTGAATGTTAATTGAAGCAAAATTCACAATTGCAGAGATCTGGAATCAATCCAAGTGCCCATCAATTCAGGAGTGGGGTATGTATACTACCATGGAGTACTATTCAGCCACAAAGAAGAATGAATTAATTAATGCCTTTTGCAGCAATTTGGAAGGAACTGGAGACCACTATCCTAAGTGAAGGATCCCAAGAATGGAAAAACAAACACCATAAGTACTCTCTAATAAATTGGAAGGAACTGACTGGCACAAATGTGCACAGAGGGAAGTAAAAGTCATTGGAAATCAGAGGAGGGAAAAGGGGAGAGGCAAAAACCGACCTAAGGGGTATGATGAACATTGCTCTGGGGATGAACATGCTTATACCCCTGACTCAAGCCACGTAACAAAAACATTTGTCTGTGATTAATGTTTTGAAGTTATTTTTAAAAGGAACAAAAAGTAAAGTAGGCTGTGAGGGAAATGTCAGGCTAAGGAATTTTGATTTTATTCAAGACAATATATTAAAAAGAATGTTGTGAGGGAATTATATAATCAGATTTGTGCAAAGGTGATTCTAAAAGCAGTGTAGACCACAGTTTGGAGGGCGTAAAACTGAGGCATGGAAATGAGCCAGACAATTGAAGAATTTCAGGAGAAATACAACAGGGCCCCAGGCTATCTCTCCTTTCAAGCTATGTATATCTGCTTCCCTCCCTTATCCTTCCTCTCTGCTTACTTATCATTCCATCTCTCCCCAAACCTTATTTTCTTCTCTATGATCAATAATAAAAGTAAAGTATGTATATGTTACTCTGTAAAAATACACAGCATGCATACATATTTGAAGACAGAACCATTTATGGTCTCAATTAAAAGGAAATAAAATTACAATATGGAAAAATAATTGTTTCTTACAATGTAGATATTCATATTATTCTATGTAGTGGCCTTTAATACAAAATATTGTCTAATACAGAGAGCACCAAACAATTTATACACATCTTAAGAAATTTCTGTATTAAAATTGTATTAATTAATTAATTTATTTATTAAATTTAATTAACAAATTAATTAAAATTGTATTATTCTACAAAGCTTATTATCTTGTATATTGTATCATGTATCTCTTATAATTCCAGAAGCCAAATACGACTTGAGTATTTTAATAGTCTTTTCCTTGCTCAAAATGTGTATACGTTTTTTTGGCACCGTCTGTATATTCTCTAAGCCCTAAACTGGTGAGTCTGGGAAAAAATATCAAAGAGATACCTGATGCTATCTGCCAATCTTAATATCCTTAATGGGATCTAAAATGAGGGCTTAACCCCAGCCCTTTGCTTGCTTTCCAATATAAAATTCAGACTGATGTATCCAGCTATGTGAGTCAAATCAGCAATGGGTAGAGCCAACCCCTGATGTTATTTATCTCTGCTTATATGATGCCCTAAGTCCTTGCCTTCAAAATTCTTCATTAACTGTTCATCTTGGCTCTCTCTGCTTCTGACATGATCATTTTTCTTCCCTGTGTTGCTGTTATTCTATTTTTTTGCCCTCTCTCTCTCTCCTCTTGAATCCTTTCCTCTCTCTCTTTTTCTCGAATGCATTTCAGTTTTACATTTCTACAGCTCACTAATTTTTCTCCTGTCCGTCAGATCTTCTGCTCTCCGGGGATATAGGTATGTACACTAATTCATTCGGCCTCCATTTATCATGTCTTTGTTTTTCTTTATTACTTTTTTTTTTTTTTTTGTAAAAAAGGTATCTCCTTTTGCCTTTTCCTGCTTTTTAGTAATCAGTGAAGCAAAGCAGACAGGTGAACTGAGCAAGGATGAGAGGTTAAAAAATAATTTAATTTTGGTTCCCAGAAAATATTTTAATTTTGGATTAAGTTGAGGTATCTTTCATCCAGCAAATATTTTAGAAGCTCCTAAATCTGAAGATCTGGATATTTTTATTATGAGACCATGTTTTAAAGCAGTGATAAATATAAATCATGACTTAGCCAATGTGACTGTCTGGACCTGCTCTGATATACAAGGGGGTTGTCAAAGAAGGTGTAAAGGTAACAACAATGGAGGCCGCTCAGGACTTACTAACAGGTGCAACTGGTAAACAGAGGGTCAAGATGTGAAGCATTCAGAACAGTTATTCCATGCATGAGACTAAGGCCTTCCCCTCAAGGGAGTATAATAGATTTTCCATGGTCAATGTATCCAGTGGAAAATAGCACTAAAGAGCTAGGGCTCAAGCATCAAACTCACCTAGATTAATTTTAGGTCTACCACTTTATACCTGTGTGAAGGTGGGTAAAGTTACCGAGATGGCATTCATTCTCCAGCGTGGCACATAATAATTGTGAGCTATTATTATCCAGTTAAGAGGTAATATGCTCACTGAAGTCCCCAGGGAAATATACAAAAATGTATTTTAACCATTCATTGGGTATGGTTATAGGACTCAACTCTTCTCAGGACCAATGAGATGAAAAGATAACTAGTAAGAATCAAAGAATTGGTTATAGAAAAATGAAATGTTCAAAAGCTATGAAAAGGATGTAGAAACTGTTCAGGCACTCTTAGGTAACATCTCTCCTTATTTGTTCTCTCTGATGCAAGAAATCGAGGATGCCAATGTTTGTAAGTATACATCTTTAACTTAATTATCATAGAATGTTTGTGCTCTTTTGAAATACCTATGTAAACCCCATGTATAACTAGAACAACGCAGAACTACCTTTCCAAACAGAATGTGACTCTTCTGCCAATGTCATCAAGTGCTTTGAATCCCTTTTAGAATCAAGGAGCAGGTAAAAGCCATTCTGAGATATTCTGGATCTACTCCTGCTCTTAACAAAACCACAGAAAGGTCTTCCATGTTCATTAAATGGCGGATGAAAGCAAACACCACTAAAGGGATGTAAATTAGGATGAGGAGAGAATTGAAAATTGGAGGAGGGAACCATGAAGTAAAGAAATTCAAGGGAAAACTCAGTGGCTCAAAACAATGAAAGTTTGAGTGGCTACTCCTGAAAAGACATATTGCTATAATTTCGATGCGTTTTCTCTAAAATTCAGATATTATCAATGATACAGTACTAAGAAATGGGGCTGTTAAAAGTCATCAGGTCATGAGGGCTCAGGAAGGTGATCAAGACCTTTATAAAAGCGGCTTCACACAGCTTTCAGATCCCATCTTCTTCTGTCTTCCTCTATGAGAGAAAATAGTACTCCTCCCCTCTGGAAGATTCAACCCTCACCACACAACTAGATTTGCTAGAGCCTTGATCGTGGACTTCCCAGCCCAACCCTCAAATATTCTGTTAAAGCAGCACAAATGAACTAAATAAGACATATGCGATCTGATAATTAAGCTTCTGAGCTCATCCTGGAAAAAGTGCCACCTACCTCATTGCTGAATACCACTAGGGTCACTGTAGAAAAAGGCATAGAAGAGGAGAAAATGAAGGGCCAGCCCCTGATTGACTACTCATTTTGTTAAAGAATCTCACAGGAAACACACAGGACCAGGTATATGGGAGAGAGCTCTGCACTCAGAGCCCAGAGTCATGAGTTGTCACAGCTGGAAGTATGTTCTCAATCCTGCTGTGGGAGTAGTCACAGTACCCAGAACAAACCTTGCTAATCTGAAAGAGGCAACAAGAGAGATTGGTTGATGGGAATCAAACAAAGCCCTGCCATTAAGAAGCTTTCCCCCACAATGTTGGAAAGAAACAAATGTCCAGATAGTCAGGAAGGAGACAGATAGGCTTAGATGTGGAATCTCTGAGAGTGCTGCATACCTAATGAAGGGATTCTGCTGAGTTCTCCCCAGACCTGTGGAAAGTGGGCCTGGACTTTTGAGTTAGGAGGCAGAAGGCTTTTGGGGAAAGCATAGTAACAGAGCCCAGTGGTAGGACTGTGTTGAATTCCGCTGCATTTGAAGTAGTTTAGATTTTGCAGATAATATTGACAGTCTCTGCAGGAGACATCCCACAGGCAGTTAAGAATGAACTGTTGTCTATTAGAAAATGGCAATCCATTAGAAGAATTGGCAAAATATGCCAATAGGCATTTCACAAAGTAGGAGACATGAATGGCCAGAAATTCATATGAAAAGTTACTCAAGTTCACGGGTAATCAGGGAAATGACCATTAAAACTACCATGAGATAATGTTGACCATGTACAAAATTAATAAGAATTAATGTCTAACAATGCTTGATATCATCAAGGATATGAAGTACTATGTCGTCTTCCAGATTCTTATTATGAGTGCAAATTGGTCTGTACATTAGAAAACAATTTGACACTTAAAAATAAACATATCGTAAGATCCAAAAATAGAACTTAGGCATATTTGCATCAGAAATAAAATATTAGAACATTCATGGCAGCAATGTCTATAATAGAAAAATAGGAAATGGACTAAATATTCATTGGTAGGCTATATAAATTGCACTATATTCAAATACAGTCATGCACCTGCAAACAACTTTTCAGTTAAAAACAGCATATACAATTATGGTTACATTGATTATAATATCATATTTTCAGTGTACCTTTTCTGTGTTTAGATGTTTAGATACACAAGTACTTGCTATTGTATCACAATTGCTTAGAGTATTCAGTACAGTAAAATGCTAGACAGATTTCTAGACTAGGAGCAATAGCACATAGCCTGGGTATACAGTAGGCTAGTTTGGGCAAGTACATCCTATGAGGTGTCCACACAGTGACAAAATTACTGAATAATACGTTTCTCAGAACATATCCCTATCATTAAGTAACACATGATTGTTATGGCATAACATGCAACAGTGAAATTATATAAACATAAGCATAGGCAGCAATCTAATCATAATTTTAAAAAGAAAGTTACAAGAATAAGTTCAGCATAATACTAGTCATCAAAATCTTAAAATAGGCAATATTAAACAATAGAGTTTTAGGAAAAGCACATTTTCCTACCAGTTAAAGAAATTATTATGATGTAAAGGCAAGGAAATGATAACAGCCAGAGCAGTGCACTGGTGGGAAGCAGGTGGTTGCCACTTGGCATAGCTCAAGGGAGTGTCAATGTCCTCAGCAGTGGTTCTTAGGATAAGAAGGTGGCTACACAGCTGTTTATTATCTTGATAACTTATATGTTCTTCAACATATTTTTCTATTCCTGAAGACTTAAAATTTAATTTTTTTAAGTTACATTTTTAAAACAAATTCTCATCAGTGTCACTGCACAGATCCAAGCAGAAAATTTGCCCAAATTTATTTTGGTGAAGTTATGACCTATTGGGGGGGAATTATTGGATTGCAATTAGGAACACAGGGTTTGGGTTAGGGGCCATTACATATCTTAACTATATGTAATTATAGTTATATCAAAGTCATAATATAGTTATATCACAGTTACTATAAAGAGGGGGAGAGCCTTCACTAGAGAAAGGTAAAAATATTGAAAAGGGGAAAATTGAAATGATAAACTATTGTGGCATAGGGGACTCTTCTTACCCCTTCTGGATTCAAATTGCCTTTTCTCTGTTATTACCCTGCTCTATTCCCAGGTTACCTGTGAAACACTATAATTTGCAACACTAGTACAAAGTCTGGTCTTTAGCATTACTTTCCACTAACAAAGAATCCAGGGCACTGATTCCTGTGGAGACTCTGAATCCATGTTCAGTGCAAGAGAACTCATCAAGATTGTCAGGAACAGCTTGCTGTTATTGTAAAGGAAGGATAATTTTTAAGATGTGTTAAAATGATTAAAAGAATGGGGAAAGGGCACCTATAGGTCAAACTATGATGAGTGGAGCATCAAATGAAAATAGAAGATGGTTGCCAATTAGAAACACTGAGTCCCTAAATGAACTTAATTCCATGATGTCATCCACAAGCATAACTGATACAAAAAGATGTTACAAAGTGAAGCAACAACCACCGATGAGAATCAATGTGCTAATGCCTGAAGTAGAAAACACAATCCAGGGTGAGCTGCAGATGAATGGGATTTGAGGCAGCAGTCCATGGTCAAATCCACCAAGATTAGTGGGTCTGAAATCAGAGCGAGGGATATGGAATGCAGAGAAATGTAAGAGAATAAGCTGAGTTATTAGCTATCCAGGGACAACTGGGAATTTTTTTTTTATCTTGAATAACTAATCTTTGCTGACACTGTCTTTGGATCAAGAACATGAAAGTTCTGATTTTTAAAAATCTTCTGTCCAGGGTAATGTATACTCTTCCTGAAAGGTATTATAAAGTGATTGTTCAAGGACTATGGATTGTTTATGGACAATGGAATTGAGTTTGCTTGATCACAAGAAACTCTTCTTTCATCAAAAATATCATCCACAGATACGAGCCCCTATCAGGCACAATGGGGCGCAAGGCAACCCCTGCCTCTCTTTATTCATCCCTCTCCATGACCATTTTATTCACGATAAGATATTTCATTCTTCGAAATTAAAACAAACTTTATCTGACCTTCAGTATACACATGTGTCTGCTTTTAGGCATATGGACGTGATTTTTCCCCTTCTATAACCCATCCAAAACTATGCAGAAAAACCTTTAGTGGAGAAAATAAGCAAACTTCAGCTGTCCATGCTGCTATGTGCCCATCTTCAGAAAATTGGGGTGCAGTTATAGGGGATATGAACCCCCCATCCATGCCTTCTCACCCACTCTTTCTTCCTACTCAAGACTGGGCACCACTTGACTCTTTCTCCTCAGTGAGTGGCCTGAAATAGTAATATTAGAAAGCATATCCTTTGTGAGGCTGATAAGTACAAAGTTTCAAACCCTGTAAGCTGAGACTGTACTGTTTTGGTCTCTCCCTCAAGCTAAAAACCATGAAACGGACCAACAAAGCTCTCTTACTCCCATGGGTCTTTTTGGCAGGTATCAAGACATATGACCTTGTCTTAATATCCTTAGCATTGCTAAGCCCCGGTTTATTCATCCATAAAACCCAATGATAGGAGAATAAGCAAAAATACATTTTAAATAGATTTGTATTCAATATGAAAATAGAGTCACAGTAATCTCAGTCTGCCCTAGGCACGCGTTCATGGCTTTCAAGCTGTGTGAACTGTGAGGAATGATTTCCCTTTGGGGAAACTCATTAAGATCCAAAGTATTAAGTTGATTTTCTATTTTAATATGAATATATGCAATAAAGAATTACAATTTTAATTGTGTTCAACGACAACCAAATTATTCCCTAGAGTACCATCTGGCAGAATTCAGAGGCGACTTTACCCTTAGCCAAAGAAACTGAACTTTTTCAGGTATAGCACTGAGACAATTTAGACCCATTGAACAGTTTGCTGTAACAACCAGAAGAAGTTTACTTCCTAGAAAATTTGCCCTGGCATACAGAGGATTGGTATTAAATTTTATATAGAGACACAAAGGTTGGAAATAGTTTTGGGTATTTTTTAAAGCACTTTTAAAATGTTCAAAACAACATTTCTCTTTATTTTCTTTTTTCTGGAAAATACAGTAGGAATGCACAAAACAAAGAAACGTTAATTAGGAGATGAGTTTTAGTATGTTGAGTTTGGTCAGCAGGTCCAAAGAAGCCCAGGTCCTAATCCCCATGCATATTTACCTTACGTGGCAAAAAAGACTTCCTGGATGTGATTAAGTTACAGATCTTGAGATGGCAGGATTATCCTTGATTATCTGGGCAGGCCCAGTGTGATCACAGGGTGCTCAACAGAGGGACTCAGCAAAGTCACAGAGGACATGCAAGGACCAAGAGGAAGAGAGGGGCAAATGGGAGGGGAGAGAGACAGAGACTTGAAGATGATAACCTGTTGGCTTTGAAGATGGAGGAAGGTCTCATGAGCCTAAGAAATCAGGTAGCTAGAAGCTGCAAAAGGCAGAAAAATGGATTATCCCCTACAGGGGTCCTCAAACTTTTTAAACAGGGAGCCAGTTCACTGTCCCTCAGACCATTGGAGGGCAGGACTGCGGGCCCCAGGATGGCTGCTAAGCAGGACAGGCAGCAGCTGCAGGCCAGATAAATTGTTCTCGGCAGGCTGCATGTGGCCCACAGGTGGTAGTTTGAGGACACCTGCCCTAGAACTTCAGAGCCTCCAGAAAGAAATGTAGTCCCTGTGGATGCCTTGATTTTAGGGCTTCTGACCTACCAGGACTGTGAGATAATAATATTTGTGTTGTTTTAAGTCACTAAGTTTGTTGAGATGTGTTATAACAGCAATAGAAAACCTAACAGAGCATGTCAAAGGAAGGCGTAAAAAGCCATAAACTTCTAATTGTGAACAATAAAACTGCAACACTGGGTTTAAAACATTCCATGAAAACTAGGTCAGTCAGAACCTGCTGGCCACCCCTGCGCCTCACCTAGAAAAGGTACACTAGATGTGTCTATGGCTGGCAGACTAGTTAATACAATCACAGAGAAAATAACAGAGGCGCAAATAAATGATAGCCGTGTACATAGAGTTTAAGTAAAAAACACACGACTTCTTGCTTTGCAGAAATACAGGCTCTGTGAAGGAAAGTATGATCACTAAATCATCAACTCAAAAAATCTGGAAGCTGTGATGGGATGACCTTGCCCAGCATCTTTTATGAGTAAATGTTTGATTTTTTGAAGGCACAGAGAGAATCAGTAGGAACATGCTTTGGGATATTTGCTGCACTTTCCTTTCCCTTTTAGCTCTGCATAAACCGCACATATTCCACTTAGGCACTGCACAAACAGTTGAAGGTGGCGTGAAGGTTGCAGCAAGCATATTTTCCAGGAGAAGTGTATTTTTGCATTTGAAATTAGCCATAGCTTAGCAACGCCAGCTTCCAAAACATTTCCGCCGAGTGAAGTGCTGCATATGCTGTTGTGCTCCATGTACCGAAACAGCACCAAGCAGGGCGCCCAACAGGGTGCGGCAGGGGAGAATCTCAAAATGCGGCTGTTTTCTTGTTGCTGCTGCTTAAAACTGTTGTTTTCAATCGAGAGCCTCATGCTTTTAACATTGTTCAATATTAGGGAAAGCATATGTTCTTATGTTTAACTATGAGATGATGCCTATAATTATTGGGATCATTATTATTCTCAGCAAAGATTAGTTTCACAGATTGAAGAATAAGGAACTCCAGCTTCATCTCCTGACTCTAGTGCAATTCACCCTCCCAAATCGTCAAGGGGGACAAGCACTGTTTCCCACTTAAATTTTCCAAAATGGTAGGACGGGGTGCAAGTTTCCAGGCTGATTTAAGGAAGGGGATATTCTCAATCCTCTCTCCTCTGGCAGTCTGAGAGGGGTATTTAATCTATTTTCTCTCTTGGGGGGGGGGCTGCTCTTTAGTGGTGACTTCCAGCTTTCCATGGCATCCCCTCACTGGCGATGACTAGGTTTATTAAAAATTATATGTGAAATATCTGACCAATGATGTGGCTTAATTTCCAGACTGATTAAGATGGACAAGTGCAACATCTAAACATTTGCCCTGGCACGTGTTCCTCTTATTAACATGTCAGAGAGGTGCTGTTCTCTCCCTGCTAAGGGTTTTTTTATCTGGGGCAGAAGCTGGGGGAAATGAAGAAATCCCAAACACTCTCCTGGATACATTTTCATACCTTCTTCCTGCCTTCTCCCTGCTGTTTTTGGAGGAAGTTTTGAATGCAGAAGCAAGAGCTTTTGGAGAACAAAGAACAGGGACTTTAGAACAAAAGATACCTGGATTCAACCTCAGTCCTTCTATTTTCTAGTTGTGACACCATGGATATAGAAAATAGTCTCTCTGGACTCATCTGGAAAGTAACATGACATAGCTTACAGCATTGTTGTTGGGTGGTTGAAAGAGAGAACTCCGATTATCATCGTTCACGCTCCAGAAAGAAGAGCTGTTACTAAAATCCACAGATACCTCTGACTGTTAGAACCTCCATCAAACTTTTGGGCTCTCCCTCTACTATTCACTATTTTCATAAATTGTGATTGAGATCACCACAACCTGTTAAGACACAAAGGAAGAGGCTATCTCAGTCTAGCCACTTAGGTACACGCTGTTCTGGAAGGCGTGGAGAGGCTTCTCTGTCTGAGTAGAGGAAGGAAAGAAAAAAAGTCAGTTTTCTGTGTAAAGAAATTGTGAACTGGTTAATTCTGAATAGCCAAATAAACAGATCAAATCACTCCCCTGCGTGGGAATCTGCAGGCCCTGACACATGATGCTATCTTTGGTATTCTGACTCCCCTTGTGACACACACCTGTGCTGGTGATCAGTGAGTGTACTGTGCCTTTCCCTCATATCCATGGACTGTTACAAAACCCTCTGAGAAAACGTCTTTGTTTGGCCTGCTGGACATTTTAAGGTGTGGCTGCCCTCTGGTGGTAGCTGTCTTCTCCACACCCAATTTTTTTTTTTTTTTTTTTTTTTTTTCACTTATGTTCCACTGCAGAAGGCCAGGTGGCCGGCTGTATAGTTCATTTACTATTTCTTAGGCCACAGCTCCCTAAGCAGCTCTCCAGCGGGAACCATTGACTTTGATATGTTTTTTTCTTCCTAGATTTCTATCTCCTGCAGTCCTACCAATATCTGAAGACATTTATTATTTCCTCTTTGTACTCTTTTATCCAGACTAAGGGTATCTCAGGTAAGGTAGAATCCAGGTCTCTCATCACCTAACTTTTTAGGCAGAGGAATTTTTTAAAGACCTTCTAAAAGGTGACAAATAAAACTGCACATTTAATCCAGCTGTACATAGACAGGGCACAGCAGAGCTGGGATGCGGCTTCCCAGGCATCTCAGCTTGCAACTCACTCTTACCCATGGCTCAGGCGCTGTCCTCTGCTGCCCAGCTCTATTCCCTCCATCCTCTCCCTTTCACTTTGTACTTCTAACCGAACACTTCTTACCTGGGCAGGGTCCATCCCCTCAAATTCTATAATATAAAATTAAACTAATTTTTCCCAGACTTGTTCTTCGTTTTTCTGCATTCAATGCCTCAGAGGAAGTGAAGATGAGAATCAGGGAAGAGCTTTTTTCACTTAATTCCCAGCCTCTAAAAAAGCTCTTCCCTGATTCTAGTCATTGTATGTCCATTTTCAGCTGTGTTACTCTCTCTCTTTTTCTCTCTCTCTGCAGGTCTGGGCCCTCAGCCACATAGCTATTCTTTTCTGGCTTTGTCACGACTGCCCTATTCATATTAAACTAATTTTCACTGGCTTGAGAAGAAAATCCAAACCCTTTGGTAAGTCACTCCAGGTGCTTCACGATCTGCAGGACCCAAGCCTTCTTTGGGTTCCTTGCCCACCTGGCTGCTTCATCCTAGGAGCTGTTCCCAATTATACTCAGGTAAGACAGCTGCTCTCCCATCCATATATTTGTCCTTCAATCTACTAAAACTCCTATCTATCCAATTCAAAGAGTATCTCCATTCTGAAAATATCCCAAGTTTTGCTCCAATACAGTCCAACTACAGAGACTGTGTTCCCTACAATGGGGATTTCATCTTATTATATGTTGTAAATCGAATAGCAAGAATAGTCCTACACATTAGGCAGTGGCTTGAATATGCTTCTTGATTTAAATCAAAATTTTAGTATAGCTTACAATTACATGAGCTTTTACAAATGTTACAGTTATCATTGCAGTCAACTAAAGTTTTCATCTAAACTAGTATAAAGTCAGGTTGTCCTATCCTAGAGTGGTAGGAGATTTTGGTAGGGGTGTGGGGCATTCACCCAACAGCTGCCTAGAGTCAATGTTTGAAGTTTGCTTGGGTTTGAAGTTTTGGATGAGGAGTAGACATGCAAGTGATTGCTCCTCAGTTGAATGGTAGCCTAAATTCCGAGGATGCTGGTAAAGCATACTGAGTCCTAGAAGATGTCTTGAGAGTTTCTAGTATAATAAATCTGAATGGGTAGTTTAAAAGGCAGTCTCTGAAGCAAGATGTGAACATTCAAAAATCAATTCTATATTTCACTAGACCTTAAGCATGTTACATACATCTCTAAAACGTTCTTTTTCATTTGTAAAATTGGAAGAAAAGAAGAAATCGCCTATCCAAATAGTTGTAAAAATTGATTGGAATAATTCAGGGAAAACATTTTGTGCAGAGCCTCTCACATAGTAAATGCTTTATAAATGTTGGCTATGTTAATAATTATCATCCATACATCCCATGTCTATGTACATACTAATTATACATAAAATTCTACAAGGCAACAATGTAAATCACAGTGTGTAAATACCTTGATGAGAAGTGAATTCCACTGAGAACTTCTTGATTTTATGAGTGTTACTAATTTGGCTTAATTTGCTATCCATACTAAATGCCTAATTTGCTATACACACTAAATGCCACCTCCTTCTTTGCAAAAACAAACACTTACACAATGCCCAGGTTAATAAGCAGAACATTGAACACTTCTTTATAAGAGTTAAGTTACCGAGAGTTACACGTAGATTGAAGCTTGTGAAACAAATAACTTCCTCAGCTGGAATCCAGTGCTGGATGAGCTAGAAAATTAATCTTCCTGGGTTGACAATAATATACCTTACTATTCACCCTGCATTATGTGCATGCTGTAATTGTTTCAATTCAGCTCTTGGGGCCTCAGTTTCCTTACATGTAAAGTGTTATTTAATAACAGTAGCTACTGTATTTTTGGAGGATAAAATGAAACATTCCGTTTAGAAGTACTTAAGACTAATAAACTAAAAGATGTTTAAATGAGTATCAGCAACTAATTTCATGATAAATATGAGTATAAAAATGGCTTTAGGAAATCTACAGCAGATAGAAATACAAGGATTGAGTAAAATAAAGGTAAATGAACAAATAAAAACATTTAAAGACAAGACCACCAAACAAGGACTCTTTCCACTTGACCCTATGAGACCACATACTGTTGGAATTATATCACAGTTATAGTGACCTTAGATGTGGCTATTCATTATACAACCAATAGGTTAATATTTAAAGGATTTCAATAATTTGGCATTTACAATGTGTACAGAGTATTCAAATGCTAATTTGAAAAAATTTTGCTTTCTTATCATCTTGAAAAACACAATAATTATCAGAGGAAAAAGGCATTTGTTCTCTTGAGCAGTTAAGAATTGTTTATGTCTGCTAAGTGTCCAGTAATGATTGTTGCAATTACATAGGCAAAATAATATATTGCAAATGTATGTTCCCAAGGACAATGGCTGATATTCTTTTCTACAAAATAATCACCTGCAGGGTAGAATCTAATTATATTTCCCTTTGCATCCTGAACATTACTCCAATAAGCTGATAAGAACTTCCTGTAATACTTGCTAAACCACTTGTTCCAAGGCCCCATTAGACCTACTATACCAGAAACTCTTAAGATGGCTCCTAGGACTCAGGATGCTTAACCAGCACCCCAGGAATTTGGGTTCCCATTCAATTTAGGTGCAGTCACTTGCATGCCTGGTAAAAGCATTGGCACATAATAGGTAGAAAGCAATTTATAGTTTGAAATAGGAAAATTTTATTTTAACTTCTGGCTTCATTCTTTGCCAGGACGGTGATTTTGCACAAGTTACTTAACATCTTTGAAATCATCAGTTTCCTTGGCTGTAAAGTGAAATTAATCACACCTACCTTATAGGATTACTGTGAAGATGAAATGAAAGCAACTTTAAAGTGCAAAACAGTCCTGACACATAATCCACGATGTATAAATGTTAGCCCTTTATGAAGGTGATATTATGAATACAGGTAGGACAGGTAATATCATTACTTAATTAAATAGCTTTTGAACGTTGCTTTAAATATTGTTCCCCTTTTCCTCGAAATTGTAAAGAGAAGTGATATCATCAAATACTTTTGCCTTTCAATGGCACGCTGCTTTCTTAGATTGCTTGTGGCTAGAGTGTCACTTCTGAAAGGGTCATACCTGTCTTTGGGAGTATTCTAACAATGATATCTTTGGGGGAGATGCTGGAAAATAAACCTCAAGTCAAAGCAATTTGTAGGACATAAGTACTTAAAAATTTCTCCAAAATTAGATAATGTTCCTAGTGGAAGAGGGGTGGAGAACACTAACCCAAGTGTGGGTTCCTACTCCACACATGGAGTGTGTTTTTCATTTATTGACCAATCCTAAGCCACCTTGTGTTACCTTTTTAAAAATATACCATGTTGAATTTCTAACATGCAAAAAAGACCTAACAAAATCTGAGCTTCTCAATGATAACGGTGCACCTCACTTACCAACTTCCCAGGGTTGAGTTCTCCTTGAAACTTAGAATCCCAGAGAATATTGATCCTGTCAAGTTTTAACAGAAGAGGGCGGTTTACATAATGAAGTTGGCCTATTTTATATTCACACTAGATAAAACCGTCAATTAAAGTATCAACTAAAAGTGTCCATCTAGGGTTCTTATCATGAAATATTAGCATTTACAAGATCATTAAAGTTCTGGTTATATCATTGTGTAGTGAAATGAAAATAAAAAGCAGATGTAATGACATCTTTCAATTTAGTCTTGCAGGAGGGAAGTAACTATAAGCAACCTGCAACCTTCCAAAATGAGTAGGATCAGGAATCCACATCAGGCAAGGGTCGGTGGCTCACATCTGTAATCCTGGCACTCTGGGAGGCCTCAGTAAGTGTAGCCCTTGAGCTCAGGAGTTTGAGACCAAACTGAGCAAGAGCCAGACCCAGTCTCTACACAAAATAGAAAAATTAACTGGAATGATGGCAGGTGCCTGAAGTCCTAGCAGGCACGGCAGGAAGATCACTTGAACCCAGGAGTTTGAGGTTGCACTGAACTAGATTAACAACCCAGCACTGTAGCCTGGGCAACAGAATAAGACTATCTAAAAAAATAAATAAATAAATAAAATCTACATAAGACACAAAGAGGTTGGCTATGGGGCCATGAGGAAGCAGGAAGTATAGGTGTTAAGAGCCTGGATTTTTAAAGCTGAGCTTCAATTCATTTTGTGCTACCTGCTATCTGTGTGGCTTTGGCCAAATCACTTAGTTTATATGAAAATTAGATTTTTTTGCCTGTTGAATTATATGTGTGTATGTGTGTGTCACAGGATCATTATAAAGATTAAATAATATAAAATATGCAATGGTTGTGAATGGTGTCTGGCACATAATAAGTATGCAATAAATAATAGCCATTATTGGCCCAAACTGGATGTCAACAAAGGAAATAACGGGTGGAAGGGTGGCTCTCACCTGTAATCCCAGCACTCTGGGAGGCCAAGGCAGGTAGATCGCTTAAGCTTAGGATTTAAAAACCACACTGAGCCAGAGCAAGACCCCATTTCTAAAAATAGCTGGACATTGTAGCAGGTGCTTATAGTCCCAGCTACTCAGGAAACTGAGGGAAGAGGATTACATGAGCCCAGGAGTTTGAGGTTGCTGTGAGCTGTGATTCCACAGCACTCTACCTAGGGTGACAAACTAAGACTTTGTCTCAGATAAATAAATAAATAAATAAGGAAACAACTCTTATAAGCATAACAGAACAAATATCAAGAACCCTGTTCTTTTGGTATCCATGGGAACTATTTTTGTGCATTCACTTTTTGTGGAAATAAGTCAAATGATCGTTCTGATGGACCCCATATTTCTGCAAAAAGAGGTTTTACTGTCATACCCTTAAGCTTCTGCTGGATCTCAGGCACAGGCTTTGGGACTGTGCCTACAATGATACACCCATCACCCCAGTTTTTGTGGAGTTTCTACTCCCGAGAGGAAGACAGATTGTAATAATAAGTGAACAAACATAAATGCAATAATTATAAACTGAGTGCTGCTGTGGTTCTTTCCTCCCTAGAATAGATACACGTTTTGAGGTCCCAAATTCCATGCTTTGGTTAACCTCAGTCCTCGTTCTTTCTTACAAAACTACGAGTTATGGATTGTGGACCTCATTGCATTCTTACTGCACTAAGATTAAATTTAATTATTTATAGAAATCCAGTGTTCAATTTTCAAAACTTAATGAATTATTAGTGCTTCAATGAATTGGGTTGTGTATTTTTCATTAGGTTTCAAGTATACAACATACAATTTCTTAACCCACTAGCCATGTTTTCTCAGAAATGTAGTCAGGCAAACAGAAGAGACTGAATCTTAATCAAGCTCTCATCACCATTTGTTGCCTTGGTTCCCTTTTGAATAATGATGATAGCAATGTGACTGCCTCAAAATTTCTTGAGTATGCTAATTTCATAAGCAAAATTTTATAGAATGTATTTGACTTAAATAGTATCAACAACAAGGAATTGCGATTGTGTAAAAGAGAGCCAGGCTATCACGAAGGACTTTAGGAGAAAATGATGCTTAAGTCAGACCCTGAAGAATTAAAAAGAATACTTTTGACTCATAGTGAGTTAGGAAGTATTGTTCACAAAAGAAGCATCATGGTAAATGTATTAAATAAGCAGAGGTACATCCCATGCATTTTGAGAATATTTAGGGGTAAGAAATAATGTCAGGGGGTAAGGTCCGTGGAGTTTACAGGGGCCAGATGACACGGTGTCTTAAAGGCTAAAACCAAACTGGTTCAGACTCTATTGCAAGGGGAAAGGAAAACTAACAGAGAATGTGGTAAGTGCACCCTTAGAAAAGTTCTAAGATACACAAAAATCAAGAAATGTAAAATCCACACTAACAGAAACAAATGAAGTCCTCCCAGGAAAACCACTAAACTGAGCAATTGAAACTTGCCTGGGTGAATCAGAATGGACGCTGTCAACTGTCTCTTGGAAATGAAATAACAGACCATAACAGCATCTGTCTCAAAACTTTAGTAATGACCCGGGTACATGTTGTCAGATCAGATCAGATCAGACAGCATAAGCCACGGTTTGCTCTGATAATAAATGGATATCAAAGTGCCAGTGGTTATGAAAACAATAGTACATAATTTTGGCCATAATAAATGTCTATTATGGCTCCCCTGCACTTCTATTCCAAAATATTTTGAACAATAATAAAATATACCACAAGGCAAAAGAAGGAAAAGATTCAGCTTATACAGGTGGCCATAAAGTTCAAATAGTGTGCAATTTTAAATTGCACATGAACTTTATGGCCATGCTGTATTAAAAATATTAGTAACTTCAGGATGAAGATGAAATTAAAGAACACAAAATTTGCTGTAGGGAAACCAACTAAGAGTTTGTTGTAGGATTGAAGGTAATGGAAAATGATGACTTTAAGGTGGTAGCTGAGGGAAGATAGAAGCTGAAGAGATTCAGGGTACACGCTGGCAGTAGACAGGGTGGATTGTTTATTTTAAGACTGAAAACCAGTAACACATAGGTCAACTCATTTGGACTTGATGATATTTGCTATTTGAGATATACAAAAGAACAAAGATGTGAATTAGAGCCACAGGTGAGGCGTATCTTACCAGAAATATTCACTAGTGAAACTCGGAGGAATAGCTGCTTACGGCTTTCCTGGCTGATGTTACAATTGAAGAGCATAGGGTTGGAGTTGCAGATGCTGGCAGCAGCTGGCTAGGCACCCATCAGCGCTCTCAGCATTCAGATTAGGGTAATAACACCTACCCTTCTTAACTCACAGGTCTAAAACATGTAAGATCCTATTCAGATATATATAAAAGAAATGTATCCTCTGGAACATTTCTCCCTACGAAGCACTTCAGAGAATAAAAAGCAGAATTCTCTCGAGAAGGGAATGTGTGTAGGAGAAGGAGCATCAGATTTGACCTCAGAAGATCCTGATTTACATTTGGCTGTGACGACTCTTTATCTTAATTTTTAAAATACTACTTAAAATAAAATTGTAACCTTAGAAAATTATGTAATTTTTCAGGGCACCAATGTAATCATTATGAAAAGGAAAATATTAATTACGTGCTGTTATGAGGATTTAATAAGATGATAATTCATAGCCCCTAGTTCAGTGTCAGCCGACTATGAATGGCAGAAAGCTATTAGATTATTTCATTTTTAATTAAACTTTTCATTTTGAGATAACTGTAAATTCACATGTAGTTAGTTGCAAGAAATAATACAAGGAGATTTATATTTATCCGGTTTCTCCCAATGGTCTCACAACATTCTGATAACATAGGACAACCAGTTTTTTGACATTGATTCAGGTAAGGTACAGAATGTTTCCATCACTGCAAAGATCCCTCATTCTTCTTTTTTAGCCGCTTGCCCTTCCCTCTTGCTCCTGATTATTCCTTAACTCCTAACATGGCTAATCTGCTTTATATTTTTATAATTGTGTTATTTCAAGAATGTTGTATAAATGAAATGATATCTTGAGTAACATTTTTGGATCGGCTTTTTTCACACAGCATAATTCTATGTAAATTCATCCAGTTTTTGTGTATATAAAAATAATTCTTTGTTTTGCTGGGTAGTATTCCATGGCATGGATGTGTCATAGTTTCTTTAAGCATTCAGCCATTGAGTGCTATTATGAATAACTCTGCTATAAACATTTATGCACTTTTTTTGCATTAACATATTTTCATTTTTCTGGGATAAATGTCTGGAGGTATAAATAAAATAGCCAATGTTAACATGTTTACTCTCATTTTTTTTTTTAATGGAACTATCAAACTCTTTTCCAGAGTGGCTGTACAATTTTGTATTCTCACAAGCAATACATACATGATCTTGTTTCTCCCCATCTTTGCCAGAAATTGATGTTTTTGTGTTTTTAAAGCCATACCAAGAGATGTACAGTCATATCTCATTGTGGTTTTAATTTTCATTTTCCTAATGGTCAATGATGTCAAACATCTTTTTATAAGCTTAATTTGCTATCTCTCTCTCTATTTTTGTGATCAAGTCTTCGTGTTTTTTGCCCATTTTATAAGGTGGCGGGTTTTTGTTTACTATCGATTCCCATAATTTCTTCATATATTCTAGACACAAGTCCTTTGACGTTTATCTCATCTGCATATATTTTCTTCTACACCATAGCTTATCTGTTCATCCTATTACTGTGATATTTTATGGAGTGTTTCAGGTTATTTTTTAATTTTCACCAAGGTTAAATAATCAGTAATCTATTTTTCTTCTTATGGATCATGCTTTTGTCATCAACTTTAAGAACATTTTGCCAAGCCTAGATCCTCCAAATTTTATTCTTTTTCTAAGTATTTTATAATTTTAAGTTTTATATTATAGAAGTCCATGATTCAATATAAGTTAATTTTTACAGGAGGTGTGAGACTTAGTTTGAGGTTTACTTTATTGTAATGGATGTTAAATTGCTCCAGCACTATTTGTTGAAAATTCTATCTTTTCTCTATTGAATTACTTTTACACAATTAAAAAAATAGTTGGGAAGAATTTGGGGATCTATTTCAGGGTTCTCTATTCTGTCTTTTGATCTATGCCTCCTCCTTCCCAATCTACACAAAGTCCATTAAGGGAGAATTAGGATCATTACTATACTGATTCTTCCAATCCATGAACATAATAACTTTCTCCATTTATTTAGATCACCCTAATTTATTTAATAAGCATTTTGTAGTTTTCAGTATACAAGTACTGTACAACTTTTGTTAGATTTATATTTAACTATTTAATTTTGAAAGTAATTTCAGGGTTCACAGGATCATTACTAGTATATAAAAAATACATCTAATTTTTTGTATCTTGGTTTTCCACGAGGCAACCTTGCTCAACCCACTCACTAATTCTAGGAGATTTGTATTGCCAATCCCTTGGGATTTTCTATGTAGATATCATATAATCTGTAAATAAAATAATTTGATTTCTTTATTTCTGATCTGTATGTTTTAAATTTATTTTGCTTAGCTGTTATGCTGGCTAGAATTTCAAACAATGTTGAAAAGTAGTAAGAGCAGAAATCTTTGCTTTGTTCTTAACCTTAAAGAATGGCATTCAACCTTTTCTGCTTAAGCATGCTGGAGGTACTCCTTATCAAATTGCATGAATTCCCCTCTTTTTCCATTTTCCAAATAATTTTTATTATAAAGAGGTATTAAGTTGTATGAAATGGTTTTTTTTGCATCATTAGATAGCATCATGTAATTTTTCTTTTCTGTTAGTATAATGAATAACATTGATTAATTTTTGAATATTGAACCAGTCTGCTTCCCTAGAAGAAATGTCATTTGCTCATGGCATATAATTATTTTTATATATTATTAAATTCATTTGCTAATATTTTGTTAAGAATTTTTTCATCTATATTGATAAGAGATATTGGTCTTTTTTTGGTACAGTTTTTGTCTGATTTGGTATTAGGATAATAGTAGCATCATATAATAAATTGGAAAGGGATACCTCCTTTTCTATTTTATAAAAGAAAGGTAGAATTGGTATTAATTCTTCAAATATCTGCCAGAATTCTCCAGTGAAACCACTGAATGTGAAGATTTGGTGGGGAAAGTTTTAAAAGTGCTATTTCAATGCCCTTAATAGTTATAAAGTTGTTCAAGTTGTGTGTTTCACATTGTTGAACTTAGTATTTTATGTTTTGCAAAGAATTAGTCCATTTCATCCAAGTTATCACATTCATGCGTGTAGAGTTGTATGAAGTATTCACTTATTATTATTCTTTTTAATATGCAAGGGCTTTTATGGTTTCCTCTGTTTTCTTTCTGATCTTAATAATTTCTGTCTTCTTTCTTTTTTTTCTTTGTCAGTCTTGCTAGATATTTGTCAATTTTATGTTTTCAAGCATAAATGTTATTTTATTGACTTTTCTCTGCTGTTTTTCGGTTTTAAATTCTGTTTATTATTTTCTTCTTTCTGCCTGGTTTGAATTTATTTTGCCCTGTCTTTTCAATGTTCTTGAGATAGGAGCTAGTTTACTGATCTGGACCTTTCCCTCTTTTCTATTGCATGCATTTACTAGTATAAATCCCTCTTAGAACTTTTAGCTATATACCCTCAATTAAAGCACATTGTGTTTCATTTTTGTTTAATTTGAAGTATGATTTGGTTTTCTCCTCCCTAATCCACTGATAACCCTGTTGCTCAGGACATTATGTGATTTTTGCAAAGCCTGGCACAGACTGGGTTGGAACTCGGCCCAAAGCCTTGGCTCCTGAACTTGATGCTTCCTGCTTCTCAGGAGCTCTATGGGCAGCCTCCTTGTGGCTGGTAGGGCAGGAGAGCCCAGCTGCCTTGCTGGTTACTGCAAGATGGTTACTGCAAGATGGTTACTCCCAGATGGAGTAGGAATAACCATGGAGTATGGTGGGGATGGAAGCTGGGGAGGGAAAGAGTGATTTCATTTAGCTTAGCATTGGTGAGTGTCCTAAATCTGCACTGGCCCTCCTCGGACACCACCCCAGTGGAGAATGTAGAGAAAGACTGGTTACTGCTCACTGCTGTTGCATGGGGATGAAAGCCAGCCCCACATTTCGATGGGCTTCTCTGACATCATTCTAGTGGGAGAGTTGCCATGCCTCATTACAGCCTAGAGGGTGAAAAAAGAGGTTCTCCACATAGTATTGGGAAGGGTGTGGAGTTTGGCTTGAGTAGAGAAATCATTGTCTGAAACTGTTCCTTCTTGCTAGGTTGTCTTTTTTACCAGGTCCTTTAAGTAGAGAAAGCAAATTTTTAAAGCAGGGGAGGGGGCTTCTGCCAGTGAACTTTGGCATTTCCAAGTTACCAGCTCCTTCTGCTCAGTCTGGCAAAAAGAAAATCTAGGGAACTCACATTGTTATTCTTTAGATTCCACAGACACCAGGCCTTGTCTCTTCCTCTCTTTATCTTTCAAAATCATCTTATGATTATCTTGGTTTATGAAAAACAGTCTCATGGGCAAAGTTGTTTGGTCCCTGTATGGTCCCATAATGATGAGATGAACCTTGGGCCAGGAATATTTTCTTACAAAGAGATAAAGCGCCCTCATAGCTGATGCAGGGGAATATAAGGCTATGAGGATATATAGGAACGTCTTTCCCTGTGCCTGAATTGAAGTATACTCCTTTGTTCTGCTATGTATGTGCCTCATAAGACTCTGGCCAACCCTACTCTTATATCTGTTTCAGACAGGGAGAGAACAAGATGCTTGTCACAGCATAAGAGGTACGTGTGCAGACCATCACTCTGCAATAGGAAGAATAAGACGTGTTGACCATGGATTATGATGCCCACTGTGCTGGTTTTACCCCGTCTCTTTTCTGTGTGAGTAAAGCTTTGTTCCTCCCCGTGCCTATGGGAGTCACATCCTTCTTATTGTCTTAGTATGGGTTGCTATAACAAGATGTCATAGACTATGTGACTTAACCAATGAACAGTTCTGGAAGCTAGAAATTTGAGATCAGATGACAGCATGGCCAGGGGCTTGGTAAGGGCCCTCATCTTGGTTCACAGAGGGTTCCTTTCTCAGTGTTTCCTCATGGCAGGGGAGTGCTGGGGGGCGTGGTTATTTTGGTTCCTTCATCTCCTCAAGGACACTAATCCCATGGGGGGAGAGGGTCTCTATCTTCATGACCTAATCTAAACTGAATTACGTCCTGAAGGCCCCACTTACCAATATCATTACCTTGAGGATTAGGGCTTCAACATACAAGTTGGGGGGGGGGGACAGAAATATTCAGCTATAGTCCTGGATGACTTCAATATGTGCATACTATGTGGTGGGTTGACATACTGGGACTACTGCTCCTGATGGTAAATAACAGGTGTCGCTTCCTCAACATTTTGTACATGATGTCCAGTGAAAACACTGGAAAACATTATAGTTGTACCTAATAGGAAAAATAGAGAAAAATCTATTCTTCATCTTCTTAAAGGCAGAATATCACATTATATTAATTTCAAGAAATTGAATGAGTTTTTCTTTGAAATAAACATTTTTGAGAGTAGAATGTGTTCTTTTAAATAAAAGGAAAAACAAGATTTTTGTCTTTTCATATCTGCTTCCAGGTCACCCTAATTTGTATTTTTATTTCTTACCAACTATGTTTCCATGACAGGAAGCATTTTATTAGAGTACATCACCGGGACTTCTGTTTTTCTTTCCAGATATTCAAGAACAAAATATTTCACTCAAGAAAACACTTAGTATGGACTTTAAGGGCCCTATTCAAACAAAGACTTTGACCTGATGTTTTTAGGCTACTTTGGCTGTAAAGTACCAGAACCATTTGGTCAAACCCACAAATTAAAGTGCAAAAGCATCATTCAGTGTTCTCAGAATCAGCTATGTCGTAACATTGGGACTGGTGTAGTGACAAACATTCATTGGATGGCAGAGTGGTAGCTGCCTTAATTTTAAAGAAGTTGATCACTTCTCTGGTGACTGCCATTCTCACAAAATGATACGACACTTACCGCAGCAGCTGCTGCTAACATCCTCCTTCCTTCCTCACATCCCATGCTATGTGATTCCCAGTGATGGTCCTGGTGACGAATATCAGATTGTTTGCAGTCTGTGATTGTATGATAGGAAACCTAACCATTTTTCCCCCTCTTTTTCTTCTACTAATAAGAAAGCTTCCAAATTCAATATGAATAACAGGCTGATGGAAAATTCCAGTTTCAATACAAGGATCGTTTACTTCTTTGCATATGCACCCATTAAGCTGTAGAGCTAACCATGTAAGCATTTGGACTAAGGAAAAGCTCTTTTGTGAGAATAATTTTTTCCCTAAAACTATAATCCCTGCACCAGCATGGGTATCATCAGTGTACTTATTAGAAATGCAAATGATTAGACTCCACACCAGACCTCCTAAACCAGAAACTCTGGAGGTGATTCCCAGGAACCCAGGCTTAAAAAGTCCTCCAGGAAATTTTGATACAGGCTCAAGTTTGAGACTTACTGCCACATCAGCACAGTGAGAAACAACAGTTGCCCGACTGTATCAATCTCATGATTTGAAGATTCTTTAAGCCTACAGCTTGCTCGTAATTTCAGCTAGATACCAACTCGTTACAAATCTATCACCTTCCCTCAGAGAAGTTCAAAATCCTGAGCAAACAGCATATCCTCCCCTTTTATTAATTGCTGCTGCAGAGGTAGGTAGGTGCTCTCTTTATGGCTAAATCAGTGGTAAAGCTTGGTTATCATGACCTTCCCAAGCAAAAACCATGCATTAAAAATGGTTCATTTTAATTCTAATGTTTCTAGATAGTGTTCTTTTTAGCTGAATCAACAAACGTTCTTTTTATCTAAATCAAGGCACTAATCAAAGAGACATATTGTCACTAGTTTGAATTAACCTTCATACCAGTCTGTAGGCAAAAAACAAAAACAAAATGAAATAAGAATAGCAGAATAAAGACACAGCCTCAAAGGAATTTCACTTTTATTGACTAACACCTATAGCATGAGCACTTTATATACGTATTATAACTTTAAATGCAGGACTATCAGAAGAGGCAATACTTCTCAACTCTATAAAGACAACAGCAAATTCAGAGTATCATGTCATTTTTCTGAGGTCACATGGCTAGGCAATAGCACAGGGAAATTCAAAATCAGGTCTGTAGGGGCTCCAAATTCTACTGCTTTGTACAGGATGATATTGTTCTTCCTAATATAAAGTCATTATGAAAGGAACTCTCAGGTGAACTGAACTAACTGAAGATTTAGTGACTTGTATGAACTGTATCCCACCTGCCCCCTCCATCATCTGATTAACTATTAAAGAATATCTTGGTATGTTCTCCAAATCATACTCTTTCTTTAAAATCCACTTTAATTGGCATTTTCTGTGAAGCTCGCGTCCGTGTCACCAAAGTGATTATTCATTCTTCTTAACACAGAAGATTCAGCGTTGCTTTCCATTTGTCATTTAATTATATCCTTGTCCCAAATAGTTATTTAATCTAAGAGTGTCTGTTGCATAAAGTTTTGGCATTTTACGGTGCAGTGTCTGGTAT
Source organism: Galagoides demidoff (assembly GCA_963574575.1). Classification (NCBI taxonomy): domain Eukaryota; kingdom Metazoa; phylum Chordata; class Mammalia; order Primates; family Galagidae; genus Galagoides; species Galagoides demidoff. Next base: position 35,103 of record CAUYQV010008360.1, read on the forward strand.
AGCAGTTAGGAAGATGTTTATTGACGAATCAATGAAATCCTAGGGATCCAAAGATAAAAATGCATGATCCCTGTATACAAGGAATCATAGTTCAGTAAAAAGAATTACAAGAAAAGCCTTGTGATAATTGAAAATCAATGTAGCGGTGTGCTGATGTATTGACCATCAGGCCATGGGGGGTGTGAGTGAGACTAAGTCTTCATGGAAGTGTTAGAAAAGCCTGTACAAACTAGACCTTGTGATACAACTAGAAAAATAAAAAAAAAGTTGTTAACACAGGAGAGGTAAAATTCCAGGTAGAGGAACGTGAAAAGAAAGATGATGGATTTGAGGACCACATGCACTTCAATATTACTAAAGCATAAAAAGGAACAGTGAATTGAACTGTGTTCACACAATTTATGCCTCCAGTATCTGTGAATGAACATATTTAGAAATACAGTCTTTGCAAGTGCAATTAAGGTTCTCAAGATGAGATCATGTTGGTTTTAGGGAGGGCCGTAAATCCAATGGGAAATGTGACACACGAAGGTAGAAATGGAACGGCCGAGTAAAGGTTGAGGCGGAGACTGGGTTATGTAAACTCCAGGCAAAGAATGCCAAGGGTTGTGGGCAGCCATCAGAAGCCAGGAAAGAGTCTCGCTCAGAGCCACCTGAGGAATCACCCAAATTTCAGACTTCTGGCTTTAGAACGGTAAGAGAATACATTTTATTGCAGCCCTAGGAAACCATTACAGCAGGGAATAAAGGAGCACAACGATGGGACAAAGCCTGGATAGATAGTTAGGCTTCAGATCATAGGACTTGGGGATTTTACACATTCAGGAGCCTGGACATTTTCAGGCGTGCAAACCACTGAGGAACAGTGAGGAGATTGGATGATCAGATTTTTAGCATTAGAAAAATTGCTTTGGTGATAGGACGGAAATAAAAGACACAAAGGCTGACAAAGAAGCTATCTTCTAGTTCAACCAGGGTAAGTCTGGATAAGTTCAGCGGTAGCAGGAATAGAGAAGAGAGAAAGGATATATAGTATAAAAAAATAAAAAAATAATAAAATACACATGACCTGTGCTTGATTAGATATGAAATCTAAGAAGGCATCAAAATTGATATTCCTGTTATGTATACTATTTCTAACAATTATATATGTTAATTTGTGAGCTAATATGTTCATGTGGCAATATAATTTGAACATAAATCAGTGACTTTAAATATTTCTGCAAAACATCATGTTATAACTGAATTATATACTGTCACAGAGATGAGCCGTAATTTGTGTAACCAAGCCTCTTTTTTGTCAGTTCTTAAATATTTCTATTTTTTAAATATTATTGTAGTTAACATCCTCCAACTATTTCATTATTCCTTAGAATAAATTCCCAACCTGAACAATGAAAAAATATAGATTATAAGGCTTTTAAAAAAATTTTTTTTTCATATTTATTTTTCCATATTATTTTCCAAATTATGTTTACATATTGCCATTTCGTCCTTTAGGAAGTTTTGTTTCATTTTATCAGTGTAAATATTTATCAGTTACACATAAGAGAGGCTGTTGCTCTATTCTTTCCCAGAGTATTGATATTCTTTAAAAAAGATTATGCACTTCTGATGGGCAAGAAACAGCAACAAATTATTGCTCTGTTTACATTTATCAAGTTATCATTATATACATTTGGTTATGATCTCTTTACCAGCCTTTTGTATATCTTTCTTTCTGGCATGCCTAATTATACCCTGTACTCCTTCTGTTATTGGGTCTTTTTAAATAAATTCTTAAGAGATTTAATATATATTAAGCATTATAATTCTTTGCAATAATTATTGAAAATATCCAACATTTTCAGGGTTTTTTTGCATTAATTCTGTCTTTTGATTCACCAAAGTATTATTTCTTTGTCATTTCATCTATCATTATTAACCTATATATATGATTCATTTCACGTCATGTTTAGAAAAGCTTTGCTCTAACATTTAAAAATAACAATTAGCTATGGCTCGGCACCCATAGCTCAGTGGGTAAGATGCAGTCACATACACTGAGGGCCGGGGGCCTGCTAAACAACAATGACAACTGCAACCAAAAAATAGCTGGGCATTTGTGGCAGGTGCCTGTAGTCCCAGCTACTTGGGAGGCTGAGGCAAAAGAATTGCTTAAGCCCAAGAGTTTGAGGTTGCTGTGATCTGTGATGGCATGGCACTTTATTAAGGGCAACATACTAAGACTCTCAAAAACAAAAACTGTTAGCTATGTTTTCTACTAGTAGTTTCATTTTTTATGGAAATAAAATTTTACATAGTTAATCCAGCTTGAATTTATTCAAGAAAAAAATGTGAAGCAGGGATCAATATTCACTATTTTTGTCATACACTTAGCCATCGAATGAATACTATATTTGAAGCCACAACACATTTGACTCATGCCTAAAATTAACACCCAAAAGGGAATTATTCTGTGTAATGTGAAAATTATCTGCTTATTGCTCAGTAGTAACATAGAATAGTTGTAGATAAATGACTGATTCTAGAGGGTTTTAAGGAGAATTGTAGTGAGGTTTAAAGAGCAAAAATGTGAACTTTTTTTTTCTTTTGCATTATTTTTTAAACTGGACACCTCTGGTATATGGGACTGGTGCCCTACTCCTTTGAGCCACAGGTGCTGTCCCCCAAAAATGTGAACTTGAAAAGTTTTACTGTCAACTACAGCAAGAAACGTGATAGCAGTTGAAAGAAGGATCATTAACTGTTAAGCTATCTTAATACAGAGTGTCCTGAAAGTTGCTCCTGAAGTCGCCATATATAGGGATATGGGAAATTATAGCTAAATGTACCTTTATTTATAAAATATTCATTATGCAATTTTACAAATCATTCTCTATGAATTGGCCACCTCTTTGTAAAATTTTGTAATGAATATTTTGTAAATAAAAGTACATTTAGCTACAATTTCCCATTTTCCCTACGTATGGCAACTAACCTAAATGTATCTTTTAGGAAAGCTGATAGTTCAACTAGGAAGAGTCTGAACAAGTTCAGTGGTACCAGGGACAGAAAAGAGGAAGGGGGTATGAGAAATAAATAAAGATATGACTTGAGCTTGATTAAATATTAAATCTAAGAAGGTGAGACAAATCTATGTTCATTTTATGCTTACTGTTTTGTAGGGAAAAAGACAAATAGTGGGGAGATTTGGAGGCAAAAAAAGTGTACTCTTTGAAAGAGTTGTATTGTAAGGCACAGCAAAGAAATACAGTAGCAGCTGGAAGAAGTACAGTAAAAAATTCTGAAATCTCTGAAGTAATTATTGAAACAGTCTTCCATGTTCTCTGAAACTAGGATTCACGATCCTGTTAATCAGTGAGAGGGATGGAAACACAGTGGAAGATAATGGCTCTTTTTCCTCCTCGTAGTCTCTCTTTCTCTACAAGTTCCCATGAAAAAGAGTATAAAACAAAACAAATAGATGCACAGTGGTGGTAAAAAATACATATCTATGGCATCGTTAGGCCACGTATTTTGAAAAATTCATGAAGATAGAAAGCAGATGCACTGATGCCTTAAACAAAACAGAGGAAATTATAGCCACACTGCACAAGTGCCCTTATTTACAATGGGCAATGAGCAATGAGCAAAAGTGGCCATGGGTGGCTCCACGCAGGAGGGTATTCACGTGCCACAAACCAGGAGGATAAGAATGACATGTATGGCTAGTAACCCCACCCCGTTCACTAATTATGGAAGATTTATCTGTGTAGTTCTGCAAAATGAAATGGATGTTTGGCATGAAGAGAGATGAAGGGAAGAATCAGAGATGCAGCTACACTTCCATGAACACCTGATAATCCTGATAAATGGAAAAAATACAGGAGGTGTAAACTTCAGATATACAACAAAAAAATTTTAGAAGAAATATTTTTCAAATATTGCACAGACAATACTCACACTAAAATATTATTTATCTGAAGTTGAACATTTACTTAGGTATCTTGCATTCTTGTTTGCTAAATACACCAACATAGTAAGCAAAGTCAATGTATCAATTTTGAAGATCTGTCCCCTCACGTCAGAGGAAGCTCGACTTGATGACAAAAACATTCATTTACCCAGAACCTCATTTAGCCCTCATACTCAGACGTGAGAAATTTTAGTCAAGAAACCTATATGCATGCAAAGAAAACACTTAGCCAGTTACCTTATGAACCAGTCCTGAATTAATAAATTTAAATAAACAAGAATCTCAAACATTTGAGGAGAGGTAAAAGAGAAAGTCCATGATGATAAAGAAAACAAGTGATTTTAATAATGTGGATATTTGCGAAAAAATGTTAAAAGCAGTTCTAATTAAATTTCTCTTACACATGCTAAAGAAGAATCCGTCCGTAAACCTAAAGGGAGATGATGTGAAAAGATACAACCACAAAACAGGAAAAAGAATGCAGAAGTCACTGTCTTAATTCATAAAAGATGCAGCAATGGCTTAAATAATAAACGGGCATAGTCGAATCCAGACTTCAGAATCTGAAAGTTCAAACTGAGAATTTATTCCAAAATGTAGACAAAAGAAGAAAAAAATGGAAGGAAAGACATGAGGAATGAGGAAGCTGAGAAGCTGAGAGGAAGGAAGGGAGGGAAAGAGGGAAAGAAAGAGGGAAGGAAGGAAGAAAGGGGTTAAGACCTAGAGATACAGAAGCCCAGCCCAGACAATCCAGCATTCATCAGATGAAGGATGAAAAGGTAATACAAGGAAAAAAGAAACCAACTATGGGTATGGAGCCCAAAGCAAAAAAATTAGAAAACAGACACTACGTCAGCAGACCCTGACAAGTGACTATAGTACACATACCTGCCTTCCAGAAAACGAGATTGTCAATCAGGAGGGGAGGAGAAAGAAACATGGCAAAAAGCAAAGAAAATTAACCTGGCTATTTCTAAAAATTTCCAAGCTAAAATGTTAAATATGTTTTACCAAATAAGGCAGCAGAAAATATTTAACATTAAAACAAATAAATGAAAAAATTATAAGTGGGCTAAACATTTCATTACATTTACCTATTTTGAAAGCAGTCTCCTTAGTGAGTTTTATAGTAATCTTTACATAAGAAACAGTAATTAACCAAATGTGGAATCTATGTATTAATTCTAAAATTTCCCTTGACATGAATAATTGTTTTTCTCTTTGAAGTAATACTGTTTTTAATTTTATATTTATGCCTTGGTTTTAGTAAGTACATTTAAAGATACACAGTACCAATAAAGGGACAGTTTTTTTTCATTACTAATGTTGTAATAAAATTCTGAGGGGAAAAAAAAAACTAAGAAAAGCTCACTAAGTTTGTTAATTAAATAAAATCCTTAATTTCAATAGACCCAGTGAAAATCTTTCTGATTTGGGAGGTTAATGACATCCATTTGGAGAGAAAAAATAATGTGCCTATTATGAAAACACATTACCAGTACAAAAGCATCCCTATAAATATCAAAATAGCTCAATACACAGGATGGTTTCTAGATAATTTACCAATGACAAAGCCACCAAGAAATAAAATAGTTTTACTTTTCTTTCATGCCTGGATTATAATGTGTGTACACACACACACGCACACACTTATAATGTGTATATACACACACACATCCCTCTTTTGATTATATTATACACACACACACATACATATATATGTTCTCTTTTGATGACAATATTGCTATGGAACAAAGTAAAAAAGAGAACTACTATTGAGTGGGAAAACACTATTTAGTACAAAAACCTACAAATCACGTCATAATTTCATATTAATATGTTACCATTTTACAGAAATGCTGATCATAGAACATAAAGACTGTGAAAGAACAAACATTTGAGTGTTACAAGGAGGATTTTTAAAAATATCCTAACTTGATTTAGGGTTGATTAAAAAATGAAGAACAAAGACAATTATCTGTTTTCCCTGTCATTTCCTGTGTTGCAATATAATCTCCAGGAGGGCACAGTTTATTGCCTTCTCTAATTCACTTCTAGTAACCAAGAATACAGAATAGTTCTAGGACATAGCAAGCCACTCAAAAAATGTTTGTCAAATGAATAAATGAATCGATGAATGAATTAATAACTATTCAAAGAGATTTGTTAGGTTAATACAGTTGAAGAAAATTACGGCCTTCAGTTCTTCCATAAGCCGCAGCCTCCCAAGTGGCTCCATCCAGTGGCTTTATTAACGTACCCAGCTGATGTCCTTGAATTCCTTATTGCTTTTTGTTAATGCTGCTTCATGTCTATTTCTCTTTCATACTGAAAGGGAGGGTTGTAGATAAATCATCTAAGTTTGTTGCCAGATGACTTTTCTTTCAGGATAACAGAATATAGTTTCCCAGATGCCTGCCTCTTGGGCTTGTTAGTAAAAACAGACCAAGTCTAGAGAAAAGTGAGGGGAATAAAATATATTTGACAACTCTTCCAACATTATGGGTAGTTTGTTCTTCTAACAGGTTAATGGTTGGTAAGCTCCTCAAGTCCAGAGCTCAGTTTTGCACCACTGGTAGTCCCTGTCTATTGATATCCAGGGTGAGCATGAAGAGGGGTATTCATGTGGCATTAATTTTTTAATATAGCATACTGTACATTTTATATATTTTTAAACAAAAAAATAATACAAGTATTTGTTCCTTGTAAAATATAGAGAATCAGAAATAAGAACATAAATATTGCAAACAGTATGGCTTTAATTATATATTTATCACTTTAAATATATAATGTCTTTCTAAGTTTGCTTTCTTTGAAAACTATGATTGAAAAATAGTTATTTTTTTCTGGCCAATGAACTGCTACAATTTTTAATCCTTCCCCAAAGCAGGATTTGATAAGTACTGGTGTCCTGTTGATGGGTTCTAATAACTGCAACTCTCACAGGGTAGAATCATATCTCTGAATGGCTTTATTTATATAAATTCGGCGAGTGCATTGCTCGGAACTAGCAAACAAGAAAAAGTGACATGGAGATTTTTCTTTCCTGCCAACATAACATCCTTTGTCCCACAGTCCTGCTCTTTGAAAATGGTTTCTGAGCATTCAGGAAATTCTAAAGAACCTTTGGCAAACCCTATGTCTTTTGCACTCATTCTGTATTTTATTTTATTTTTTTCCCAAACACAAAATTATCAGGTTGATAGTCTTCAGTATCAGAGGGTGAACTAAAGATTTGGACATATAGACCTGCTGTATTTTTAGAATGCTTCCTAGACATCCAATTTCATTTTTTAAAGCAAAATTCGCATGCTCAAATGGAAAAGAATAGGGGGTGGAGAGGGAAGCAAACTGAAAATGTTTTAGTTTTGATTACGTCATAGCACAAATCATATTTTATTGCTTTGAAAATAGTGACATCTAGTGGATATAGGTATTCATGCCATGGGTATCTTGGTAGCAAGAATTTACAGCAATTACAAAAGGAAAAAGTCTAATGATCTAATTTAAACACAGAAAATTGAGCGGGGTTATAATTTAAAAGTGAGTGATTAAAATTTATTAGGCCACATCTATTCATCTGCCAATAACATTCCAGGGAGAATGTTAATCTAAAAGCCAAATCCGTTGCAGAATAAGGGAAAATGTCAACACTTCACTCCTCTGAAGGGTAAGCAAGGACACAGCTACTGGGGATGGTTAGCAGAAGTGCACCCTGTGTATTCTAGGAACAGATCACTTTCAACATTTTCTTGCCATGTCTATGTTAAAGTATTTGGCAACCACGAATGTTTGTCCAATATTTGTTTTCCATTTGGTCCCAATGTGTTTGTCTAAAACACATATTTTGATTATGAATTACAGTCATGGTATGAATCTTTAAATTAACAGTGACTGTTAGTGGATACACATGTTACAATTCTTTATTCAGCCTACCACATGGACCAGTCCTGTAGTACCTTCAGATCTGTGGGTTTGCTTGGGGCATTTTTAGTCATTGTATGACATGATATTTTGAAAGACAGAGACCACATTCACATAACTTATGTTATAGTAGATGGCTACAATTGCTCTATGTCATTATTAGTTATTTTTGTTAATTTCTTTCTACAAATTATTTATATATTAAACTTTATCACAAGAGTGTATGTAGAGGAAAAAACATAGGATTCAGAACTATCTGCAGTTTCAGGCATCTGCTAAGGGTCTTAGAATGTACACAGCACAGATTAGTGGGGTAGAGGGAGCAGGTGACTGCATTATATTTGGCACTTTGCAGTCCACAAATCAGTTTTTCTATATGCTATTATTCAGTCCATGTTATTATTCCCATTTTACAGATAAGTAAAGCAAATACTATGTAAGTAAATTAGCAAAACCAACAAGCATCTTGGAGAAGAAAGCTAAAGAAACCAGGTAAATAGACCATTTTCCAGTACCCCTACTCTCACCTATTAAATTTTCAGGGCAAATTAGCAGTGGCACACTGCTGGCTCCCTGCATAAAAGACAATCTGTATTTATATGGAATGATAGTAATAGAAATTATAATGTAACAACTGCCATCACTATCATTTGTGAAGTGACTATCTGGCAAACAGTACTCTAAGAAATTATTATCCCCAAAAATAGAAACAGAAGAGGAATCTGACGTACAGAAAGGTTAAATAACCCCCTAATGTTATAAGGGTAGAATCTGTCATATGTGCAACAAGCAAGTATAATATAAACTCCGACGTTTAAAATAGAAGTTTCTCCCTTGTGTTTTTAGTTTTAATTGGGCAATTTTAGATTTTTAGAAAGTATTTCATTTTGATTTGACTTGTTTAATGTTGCTGCTGGGTTTTTTAAAAATAAGACCAGCAGAAAAGAGCATTAGCATCGAAATTGGAAGATTGAAATTTTATCCAAATTTAATCTCTCCCTAGGGAACTGTTTACTCTTGGAGAATTAATTTAATTTATGTGAGCTCTTATTTTCTCATCTGTAATTCTGAAAAGAATAATCATTTCCAACTCCTATAAACCACTATAAGAATAAATGTATGTAAAAGCATGATAAAAATGAGAAATCCCTGAACTAATTTAAAAATATTCTTATAATGATGACATGTTCATAATGGTAATTAAACTGGTTTTCTTTTCTGAAGTCTCACTTCAGCAAAAGATGATCTGAGTAAAATAAAATTTTGGTCTTTAAAATTGCTATTATAGAATTCTAGCTAAAAGCAGAAATTTTGTTACAAAAGTAAGGGAGAAGAAATTTTTAGAATTAAAAAAATGTGGTATAGGTAGATAGACATCAATATTTAAACTTATATTTAATCCCAGGACATAGGGTATCAGATGACTTGGGTGATAGGTGGGCATCTCTGCTCTCAATAAAGTTTTCAACTCTAAACTTGCTTTAAAGTCAGTATCATGTAAAAAATATCATTAGGAATGACTGACTTATTTAAAAAACTACTACTATACCCATTAAACTACATTTCTTACTCTTTATCTGACTGGCTCCTTAACAACAAACACATCATACAGATATAATTTTTTATCTTCTTAATTTCTTCCTAAGTACAGAAAATTGCTGATTTTAAAAAGTACATTATTTCTTCAGCTCAAACAAAAATATTAAATTTATTTACTGGGTACTGCAATATCTATAGCATTATAAGAATAACATAAAAAACATTTGAGGCAAGTTCCAAATATTAATAAATTAACGCTATCATGGGAGGCAAAAGATTTACACATCTACTACTTTGACGAGTATTTCAAAATTACCTAATGCCCATCTTACAGCTTATACTGATGATTTATTTCTTCTATATCATGCAAGAGGCTAGTAGGAAAATTACAGCACAATCAATTATAGAAATGTAAGGATTGTTTAAAAAGAGACCATTTTCCAAGTTTTGACAGAGCATGGAAACTATAAGGAATAGTTCAGCAAGGAAGACCCGGATACTTTTTAGCTCTTCAGCCTGAAAGAATGGGGAGAAAGAATGGTACCTTGATCCTGATTGGGTATGGGGGAGAAAAAACAGAGAGAGAGAGAACAGAGACACGGAGAAAGTAGTGCCTCCTGCCTTGTAGGACACAGTCAATGCATCTAGCAAGCAGAGATGACCCCACAGGGAAGAAACTGGCCACCTGACACCAGGAACATCAATCTCTCCCTTTCCTCAGAGTCCCACACATTGCTCTCCGCTGACTGGACACAACCAGGGGCGAGAGTGCACTGAGTGGAGTAAGGGAGTCTGTGACAGTTAATTTTAGGTGTCAACTTGACTGTATTAAATAGCTGATAAAACATTATTTCTAGGTGTGTCTGTAGATGTGCTTCTGGAAGAGCTTAACGTTCAAATCAGTAAACTAAAAAAAGTCCTGCCATCAGCATTGTTAATGGGCTTATTCTATTTACCCATTTATGGTCCAGACAGAACAAAAAGGCCAAAGAATGACACTTTCTCTCCTTCCTTAAGCTGGGTCATTCATCTTCTGTCCTAAGATGTCAGAGCTTCTGGTTCTCAAGCCTTCACACTTAGACTGAATTATACCACTGATTTTCCTAGTTCTCCAGTTTGTAGACAGCAGATCTTGGGACCTACTGGCTTCCATAATCACATGAGTCAATTTCCATGATAAATATCTGTATCTGTGTATCTTATTGGTTCTCTCTTTCTGTAGAACCCTGATTAATAGCCTGTTAATGGGATTCATATAAGTCAGCCATCAGGGAAGTGTGGGGGAAGGTGAAGTATAGATCTAAATGATGAATGAGTGAGTGAAATCCACCTCACCTCCCAGGGCATCTTGTGATTCTTATCACGTACTGGAGCCAGACCTTGCCAGATCAAGATTGTGAACATCTCTTTCCAATTCTACTTTCAGTTACTGAACATTGCTGTGGTGGAAGTATTTACAATGTGGAAATCATCAGATACCACAAATCAAGGGTGTTTAACTTCTTTTCCCTTCTATGGGATGCTGTCAGTTGAAAATTGAAAAGCACATCTTTGGTTCTACTCATCATAGCATTCAAATGCGTATGTGTTGCAAATATTCTGATGCAACTTGATGGGAAAAATGTATGAAAGACATTTTATAAAAAAGGAAATACCATCAGTCTTAAATATGTATTTCCAACCTTTATAGGTTGAAATAGTGGCAGAGTAAGTGTGATATCCATAGCAAATGTTTGCAACCAAAACAAATATCTAACAATAGAATTCTAAGTAATTAAATTATAATACATGCACATAATTGATCATTTGGCAACTTTTAGGAGACTGCTAGCCTTCCTTGTGGCTATACTATTTTACATTGACACCAGTAATATACAGTGCTCTATCTATATTTTTCCATATCCTCACAAATATTTGAAATTATAGTATTTTTCATTTCAATCATTCTGAGGGGGAGAGGCAGTTGTCACATCACATTGTGATTTCAATTCGCATACCCTTCGTGATCAATTGTTGCCAAGCAACTTTTCACATGCTATGGGAATTCTTATGTAAGATTTAGTCAAATGTCTGTCCAAGTCCCTTGTCAAGGTTTTCATTGTGTTGTTTTGCATTAAGTTGTAGGTGTTCTTTACTCTTAACATGAAAATTTTATCGGATATATGCTTAAGAATATTTTTCCTGATCAGGTGCAGTGGCTCATGCCTGCATTCTCAGCCTTTGAGAGGCCAAGTTGGGATAATAGCTTCAAGTGACACTTACCTGAAATACTAGTTGCTGGGGAGGCTGAGTTGGGAGGATTGTTTGAGCCCAGTTCAATGCTGCAGTGAACTGTGATCACTCCACTATACTCCAGCCTGGGCACCATAATGAGACCCGGTCTCTAAAAATGAAAAAAGAAATACTTTTTTTTTTTTAATTGTTGGAGATTTATTGATGGTACAAGAAACAATGTTACATAGATTGCATTTGTTTGGTAAAGTCCCTCTTATATTTGTGTCTTGACCCTAAAAGGTGTGTCACACACTGAAGAAATACTTTATTCTAATCTTTGACTTGATGGTTTCACTTTCACCTTTTTAATAATGGTGGGGGTTTTATTGATAAGCAAAATTTGAAAATTTTAGTGAAGTTCAATTTATCTTTTCTTTAAAATTATTATTGGTGCCTCTTGATCCTGCCTGAGAAATCTTTGCTTAACCCGAGACTTGTGAAACCGTTTTCCAGAAAAGTTAAAGATCTAACTTTTAACATCTAGGTCTGTAACCCACCTCAAATTATATTTGGCATGCGATATGTGGACAGTTTTGATTTTTGCTTTTTTGCATTGATTATCTAGTTGTTCTAGTATTATTTACTAAAAAGAATCTCAGTTCTCACTTTGAAGTTGTTTGATAAAAACAACCTTTAATAAAAATCAATTTAAAGCATATGTCTAGGTCTAGACCAAGAATGTCTATTTTGTGCCATTGATTTTTTTTCTCTTAACTTTATTACCATCATGTCTTACTTATTCTACTTTTACAATATGTGTTGAAATCTGGTTGTAAAATCCTCGAACTTTGTGTTTCCTCTTCCAGATTATTTTGACTAATCAAGACCAACATAATGAAAACTTCATTTTCACATAAACTTTTATAAATTTCTATAAATTCTATAGAAAATTTTACTGTGATTTTTATTGAAACTACAGAATAACTTAGAAAAAAGGTCTTCAAAAAATTAAATCAGGACAGCACACGTAGCTCAGTGGGTGGAGTGTCGGGCACATACACCAAGGCTGGCGGGTTTGAATCCAGCCCAGGCCAACTAAAAATCAACAATGACAACTGCAACCAATAAAAGTAGCCAGGCATTGTGGTGGGCACCTGTAGTAGCTATTTGGGACACTGAGGCAAGAGAATTGCTTAAGCCTAACAGTTGGAGGTTGCTATGAGCTGTGACACTACAGCACTATACTGAGGGTGACATAGTGAGACTCTGTCTCAAAAAAAAAAAAAACTAAATCAAACCCATCATTAACATTATTTTTCCATTTTTTTAGACTTCTTTAATTTTCATTAGCAAAGTTCTGTAGTTTTCAGTATGGAATTTGTGTATGTTTCTTAAATATTTTTCTACAGTTTTGACTTTTGAAATTGTTATAAATAATAATTTTCTTCATTTGGGCTTCCTTTTAGGCTACCCTATTAGAAACATGTTTGTATATTAACTTTATATCCAGAAATCTTCCTGAATTAATTTGTCCTTTCTAGCAATACATTCATAAATGACTTTGCATTTTTGATACATATAATTATGTCATTTTTGAAATAAACAATTTTATTTTTCCTCTTATTTATGTATGCTTTTTCTTTTCCTTTCTCTTTTCCTCTACTAACTTAGAACCTGTAGGACTGATGATGAAATGGAAGTTTTTCCTTTCCACATATTAAGAAGAAAATATACTATTTCATCATTAAATATAACATTACATATATTACTCATAGGGTTTTTGGTTTGTTTTTTTTTTTTTTTGAGACAGAGTTGCACTCTGTTGCCTGGCTAAGCCTAACTCACATTAACCTCTAACTCCTGGGCTCAGGTGATCCTCCTGAGGCCTCCTGAGTAGTTGGGACTATAGCTGCCTGCTGCAATGCCCAGCTAATTTTTCCATATTTGTGTAGAGACAGGGTCTTGCTCTTGCTCAGGCTGGTCTCAAACTTCTGAGCTCAAGAGATCCTCCCACCTCAGCCTTCTAGAGTGCTAGGATACAGGCCTGTGTACCACTATACCTGGTGTTTAGCTGTAAGTTTTCCATAAATGTTCTTTGTCAGTTTGAACAATTTACATTCTACACCTATTTTGCTGAAATCATTTCTATAGATAATTGGTTTTCCATTTAATTAAATTCTTTGTCTCAATTGAGATAATTATGTTTTCTAATTTGTTACATTAATGTGGTAAATTATGATGATTGAGTTCTGAATGTTAACTTAATCTCTTTTTTTCTGGGATAAAACCCATTTAATCACAATTTAAAGTACATTGCTAATGTTTTTTTAAAAAAATTTTGGAATGAAGGACATTAGTTTTATTTTTCTTTTAATGTCTTTGTTAAGATTTTACTGGTTTCATAAAATAAATGTGGATGTGTCTTCCTTTATTTTATGAAACACATTATATAAGATTGGTGTTTTCTTTCTTAAATATTTGGAAGAATTCCATTTTATGGGAAGCTTTCTATTTCTGCTGACATCTGTCCATCCAGTTGCTTAGCTGGTCATCTCCAAATTCCTGTCCATGTTTGTAATAGGTATCTTAGATCATTGTCTAATAATTCTAATATTTGCTTCATTTGAGAGTCTGTTCCTATAAGTTATTTCATTTCTTAAAAATGGGTGCTGCTTTCTTACTTTTTTGCTTATCTAGTACTTTCATTTATTATATGCTAGAAATTATTGATTATATCTTGTAGCAACTATGGATTATGCTGTCTTTATGTAATTACAGAGAGATCACTTAATCCTCTTCAGTTGTTTTTTAAAAGGATAAGTTTATTTCAGTTTGGGTCTTATTTCTAGAACAAAAAATCTGTCCAAAGTAATATAAATTTGCCCTAGAATGAAATCTTTACTTTGTTTTTTTATATATATTAAATCATAGCTGTGTACATTAATGCAGCCGAAATCTTTACTTTGAATGTATGTCTATTTGGGGTGTCCTGACTAAATGCCTGACTTATTTCATCCTAATTATTAAGGAATCAAAATTCTAGTTAAGTCAAAATTCCAACATCTCTATGACTTACTATGTATTATCTCTGTGTGATGAAAAATAACTGCTCAGTTATCAGCCCCTCATCAGTAGTTCTCTGCTAATGTACCTTGTGGGACTGGAAGGATTCCCAGATAATTATGGCTAAGGTTACCTCCACCCTGCCTACGTGCTCCACAAACTTCAGCTACCTTAGCATGCCCCCCGCAAACCAAACTCTGTTTCACTTTACACTGTGAGAATACCCTTCCTGCTTTTAAGCCTCATGCTCTGCACAGTACTTCCAGAAAGCCATGGGGAACAGAGTGTGGTTCCTCCTCTCCCCTCAAGGATCTCCGTCTTGCACTGACTGTTGTCCAATACCTGTTCATATTGTCTTCACATCATTTGTCTAGTTTTATAGCTGTTTAGATACTAAATTAAATTTAATGCCAGCTTCTCAGACCGAGAAGTCCTACCTTCAATATTTTGTACCTTTTCAATTCATTGTTAATTTGCAGCCAAAATGGTCTATCAAAAGTGCAAATTGAATCATGCCAACAACAGTCTAAAACTTACTGAATGTCTTTTTATTATTGTCATAATACTCCTGATGTGCCTTTAAAGTTTCTGGACTATTATTATCATTATCTATCTATTCACATACCTTAATCCTTACCACTCTCACTCTTCCACAGATTTCTTCTTTTTAGTCATTTTAAAATTTATTTATATTTTTCTATATATTTCCACATGCTAGTCTCTCTTCCTTGAAAACTCATTTTCCTTTTTTTTTTTTTTTGGTACCTCTGCTTCATCATTCAAGATAGCAACTGACACTCCTTTCCTCTCCTCTGGATTAAAGTAGAACTCCTAGCTATAAAGCATCTAAACTCTTTATAATTCTACCATTATGGTATTTATCCCATATTTCGTGTTTATTTGTTTAACCATTGGTCTTCACTGCTCTATTGTGATGTGGTGAATGTACTGCCACTTGTATCTAAGTTACTGTATTCCTAAGCTTACCAAAATGCACCGTACGTGGTAGGCATACAAGTACATCTTTTAAGTGAGTGATTAATCTGTTCTTTTCAATATTTCTATGTGCCTTGAAGAGTAGATGTCCTTACTCTTTTTCTTTAGTAAAAACAACTAAGAACTTAATTATGAAGATAATATTTATTTAAGCAAATATTTATTATGCTTCAAATATGTTCTTCCAGATAGTATGCAGTTTTCAAAGAAGTACAGATGAGGTTTTATTACTTCATTGAGAATAATGTCTAAAGGAACCGACAATTTACAAGGCTGTTTAAAAGGGTAAAAAGATGACAAAGAGCACTCAGGTGATGTTGTGCCACGCCATGCGTATTTCTAACATTAGTCCTTTGCATAACTTACTTTTATAGTCTGAAAATCTTCTGACGTATTCTTTGGTTCCCTTTGAAATATTTCCTTTCAGAACGTTAAAAATCTTATTCACACTTGATAGCTATTTTTAGGATCAAGGTCAAAAGCATTAGATTTCTTCATTCCTTTCCCACCACAGGTTTAGAATTCATAAAGCAGCTTAACAGCTTAATAGAAGATTGACTCCTTCCCCTTCTCCTTCCTATAAATCCTCTCAAGACAGTCTAAAAAGCATTTCTCAGGTTTAGTATTAAAATAGAAAATAACATCCTGAACTCCCAGAAGGTCTCATCCTCTGTAAACTCGGGACCAGGTTCTATTTTGAAAATTATGGGAAACCAAAGTTTCTCTGTAATGATCTTGATCAAATGTCTGACCTAAAATGAGCACGTAGACAAATGTAATGCTAAAGAAAAAAACTTCTCCTAATATCAGAAGATGTTAGGCAATACTCTGAAAGTAAGAATTTTACATAAGAATGTATGGTTTTGATGTCTCATAAAAAAACTGACACTGAACTAAGATGTGCCACCCTTGCTGAAGTGGAGTGGGTTTTAGACATGATCACTTATGTTTGAAGAGCTAAAGGGGGAAAAGAGTCTGTGTTATTCAGCTCCATAAATTCTGCCGCCATGAAAAGTTTTCAGGACATGGCAGGACATGTCTTTCCTCTTTTACTCAGAAAAGTGCTCCAGAAGAATTTTCTTGTCCCAGATGAAATGAAATGACACCCTTTATTTTCTAGAGGAATGGCAATTTCCTTCCAAAAACCCACACCTGCAGAGAATACTGATAAAATGTAAATGCTGCCTCCTATTCAAACTTAAAAAGGTCCCAAAAGGGAAAAATATGAAAAGGCTTAGCCAAAAAGCATTCTGAAGCTGGATGAATTTGCTAACTTTCAGGCAATATATGATATAGGAAGGATAGGTGTTCTGATATATGCTGGTGCTAGGGTAAGGTTGGGGGCAGACACTGTTCTGATAGGTACACCTCCTCAAAATCTGGGTCCTTTAGGATCTGACTAGAAAACAGAATAACAGTCTATCAGAGGACATAAAAGTTGCAAGAATTGTAGCACAGACTAGGTGCATTTTTTTTATATTTTTCAAATTATTTTTTATTTAATCATAACTTTGTACATTGATGCATTTATGGGGTTCAGGGTACTGCTTCAATATACAATGTGAAATGCTTACATTGAACTAAGTAACACATCCATCACAATTATACTCATTTCCTAATAGTTTTGAAATGTACCATTGCATCATGCACATTAGGTGAGGTCCCCCCAAATACTTTCCCTCCTCCCATATCTCCTCTCCACTCCCCTCTTTCTCCTCTTCTCTTCTACTTTCGGGACTATAGTAATATGATTGTGTAGGTAGTTATATATTGATTTCATAGTAGTATTGAGTACAGTGGATACTTTTTTTCCCATTCTTGAGATACTTTACTAAGAAGAATATGTTTCAGGTCCATCCAGGTAAACATAAAAGTTGTGAGGTCTCCATCTGTTTTATGGCTGCATAGTATTCAATGGTGTACATATACCACAATTTGTTAGTCCATTCATGAGTCGATGGGCACTTGAGCTGTTTCCGTGTCTTAGCTATTATGAATTGGGTTGTAGTAAACATTCTGGTGCAAATGTCTTTGTTGTAAAATGATTTTTGATCAACTAGTTATATACCTAGTAGAGAAATTGCAAAAATTGATTCTCACTGGATAAAAGATTTAAACTTAAGACATGAAACTATAAATATACTAGAAGAGAGGGTAGGGAAACACTTGAAGAAATTGGCCTGGGAAAATACTTTATGAGGAGGACCTCCCTGGGCAATTGAAGCAACACCAAAAATACATTACTGGGATCTGATCAAACTAAAAAGCTTTTGCACAGCCAAGAGCACAGTAAGTAAAGCAAACAGACAACCTTCAGAATGGGAGAAGATTTTTGCAGGTTATGCTTCCAACAAAGGTCTGATAACTAGAATCTACAGAACTCAAACTAATCAATAAGAAAAGAATTAAAGAAACAATTTCTATGTGGGCAAGAGACTTAAAGAGAAACTTCTCTGATGAAGACAGGTACATGGCCTACAAACACATGAAAAAATGCTCATCATCTTTAATCATCAGAGAAATGCAAATCACAACCATTTTGAGATATCATCTAACTCCAGTAAGATTAGCCCACATCACAAAATCCCAAAACTACAGATGTTGGCGTAGATGTGGAGAGAAGGGAACACTTCTACACTGCTGGTGGGAATGAAAACTAATATGACCTTTTTGGAAAGATGTTTGGAGAAAACTCAGTGAACTAAAAGTAGACCTACCATTTGATCCTGCAATTCCTCTACTAGGTATATACCTGG
>CAUYQV010008369.1:0-34661 GCA_963574575.1 Galagoides demidoff
TACTTGGCAAGGATGTGAACTGGTTTGAGGAGAGACAATGAAGCAGAAGTGAGTCCCATCTTTCCATTCAATCTGTTCCTTCAATAATAATAGTATCTTCCACCAAAACAACAACGTGAGTAGGGTGCCAGCCTCACATACTGAGGGTGGCGGGTTCAAACCCAGCCCTGGCCAAACTGCAACAACAACAAAAAATAGCCATGTGCTGTGGCAGGTGCCTGTAGTCCCAGGTGCCCAGGAGGCTAAGGCAAGAGAATTGCCTAAGCCCAAGAGCTGGAGGTTGCTGTGAGCTGTGATGCCACAGCACTCTACTGAGGGTGACAAAGTGAAACTCTGCCTCTTTAAAAAAAATAAAACAAAACAAAACGCTGTGGTGGCAAAGCCTTTGCTCCCCCCAGAGTTGCATAGTTGGTGTTCATTCTTTCCTGAATGAATACATGACTGTTCTCTTGGTTTCTTATGCTTTTGAAAGTTCTTCCTACCTTAATCTCTTCCCCTTTGCTGGGTGACTTTCCATTTATAAAACCCTATACCCATTTATTTTCTCTTCTTTCCTATTCTTGGAGGATTGACAGAAGCCACTTAGGGCAATGTAAAAATCCATTTAATTGACTCGATAGATTCTTATTTCACAGAAATCAGAATATCAGGGCATACTCAGGCACCAACATGCTCATAGAGGGAAGAGGGAGATAATGTGACCCAGAGAAGAAGCCGCCCTGGCTCGCCTGCAGATGCTAGGGACTATCACACCAGAAACTGGAGACTTCACTTTCCTGGGCTTGGTCTTCTCACCCATGGAATGGAAATACTGTACTCCTCTTTCTTCAACATTTCCAGCTTTATGAAGTTACTGAGAAATTAGAGCAGAGGCTCCAAGAGTAACCGAGTATGATAAGCAGTAATTTTTATAAAGTGTACTCTCAAAGAAGATAAGAGTCAATAAAGCTTTCAATTGAATTTTGGTAAGGATTTTGGAAAAGAAAACTCCCTATGTTGTTATCATTAAATAGTAAGCAAACAGGAAAAAAAAACCTTGGCAATATATACAAAACATTAATTTACTCTTTTATTTACTAAACAAACACAGGGTGGCTGGTGATCTGACACCGTAATAAAGAGCTTGCTTTTCGGGAGCTTAGATCTTAGATCTGAGGATATAGCTTGAAGAGACAGCCGTGTTTTGTCAGGGTGCTAAGCCCCGTCATTATAGTCATCCCCACGTTTGCACCACACCCACAACTTCCAAATCACTTTCCTGCTTCTTGTTTCCTGTGTGCGTCACATCATGGGAAAGACAGATGTTCTATAGAAAAGAAGGTGTAAATAGAGAGAAGGCAAGGTTAGACGGCAGGCAGGTGGTCTGGTAGTCAAGCAGAAGGTTTTGAAAACAGAAACACTAGTGCTCCCAGAAGCACCTGATAAAGAGATGAAGTCATTATCATGTGTGGGTTGGCACGTTGATTACATTTCAAGTAAAACCCAGCCAACATTCAAGCAATTATTTTCAGTGATTTTACTTCAATTGTTAAGAAGGATATGTTTACAGCAGAAGGTTTCACAGGCATAAGGAACAGGTAAGGGGAGGACCCTTTGGGGATGGGGGATGTTGAGGTCAAACTTGGTCTCTTGTGAACCTGGAGGGACATCTTGAAGCAAATCCTCTGGAGTGGGGAAGGCCCCCAAAGACCCAGTGACAGTCTTCAAACTCTGTATTCCCATGTTCCTTCACAAGTCTGGGAAGCCCCTGGAGGAGGGCTGCAACTTTTCTTCCAGAAACTTTCAGATTTGGATGAACCTGTATTTTTTCAACACCTGCTTCTTCAGCTCCTAATTGCTAATACCTGAAAGGGTAGATGAATATTCATTGACCAGCTCAAAAAATGAATGATTTTGATGATATAAAATTATTTTAAAATGATTTTGATGATATAAAATTCATCCCTACGCTACCTACATTACTCCTATGCAGCATATATTACTTCTGTGTTTATTTGTAATATTTCTGTCGATAGAAAGGTGTTTCATTAGAGCACATGCTCTTTGTTAAAAAAAGGTATTGCTTTATTTTTGGAAAACAAATAGAGTTTGGTGAGTGAAGGAGTCTCTTGCTACTGACAAATTATATATGTTCAACTGCTCATTGAGGTAAATAATGCAACTCCCCCAATCTGCTGCTACCAGAGCCTTGCAGGCCCATCTTACTCAGGTGGTCTAAAGGTAAAGTAAATATCTATCGAAATTAAAGGTGACGTCATTTCCTTCTTTCTTAAGAGACAGGGTCTCACACAGTCACCTAGTGCAGTGACCTCCCAGTCATAGCTCACTGTAGCCTCTAACTCCTAGGCTCAAGCAATCCTCCTACTTCAACCTCTGGAGTAGTTGGGACTACAGTTATGTACCACCACGTCTGGCTAATTGTTAAATTTTCTGTAGAGATGAGATCTCCTTCTATTACCCAGGTTGATCTTGAATTCCTGCCCTCAAGTGCTCTTCCCACCTCAGCCTCCCAAAGTGCTGAGATTAGAGGCAGGAGCCACCATGCAGGGTACAGCTTCTGATCCAAAGGCCCGTCTGAAGTCCAGAACCAGATGCATTATGACACTGGTACACTAAACTTCCTTAAAATGTAATAAATACACTGATTAAATACATTCAATTTGATTCAGATAGTTTTGAGTCCCTATACATGGGAGTCTTGTTGGAAAAGTTGGCTTTGTTTGGGATGTTGCTCGGGAACTTTCTGAGGCCTATTTGCCCAATGGGAAGTTCTGAGCCTTAACCCACCTTTGCCTTTCTTTGGATGGTGTGATATTGGAAGAGTGCTTCCCTAGGTAGCTGTTGTCACTTACCTTGCACTTACAAAATAAAGTTTATGTTTACTGTTGCTTATGTTTTGTGTTGATTAAGTTAATAAAAGATAAACAGAGAAGACATTAAATTGTCAATAAGACCCCTGTAGGAAAAAGTAAAAGCAACATCGGGTTTGCTGTTTGTCTCTTTAATACATAGCAGTATAAAAAAGTGTCTTTTGACACATATCTGGACTCATTTTTGTTGTTGCAAATATGATTATAATTATGGCTACAGTTCTGTCCTTCCAGACACCTCTCAGTGAAATGACAATGTATTTTACATAATGTTACAGTAGCTGAAACCACAGTTTAGCAAAAGGATTTTCTCAGGGCACTGAGGCCCATGGTTGAATGAATGGGTAGTGGAGCTGTTGATTTTCTGAAATTGGCCCTTCCCTTCCGGATGGCAAGTTTCAGGGTGGTTGTTTTCTGGGAGAGACTTATTCATGTGATGAAAGGGTGAGGTCATGGGGAAGCCTCCACCCTTCCTACACTTATAATGCTGAGACCTTTTATACCAGCCCAAATCCAGCCAGGGTGGAGTCCACCAACCACACTTGAACCAGGAGGCCTGTCTTGAGAAAGTTGACTTCCAGGTGCAGAAAGTTGAAGGCAACATTGGAATACTGGCTCAGATAAGAAAAATGACAAAGATATAGAAGAAATGTGAATTAGACTTAGGTGAATGTAAGTTCACCCAAATCTGGTCAAGTGTGTACCAATG
Organism: Galagoides demidoff; assembly: GCA_963574575.1. Taxonomy (NCBI): domain Eukaryota; kingdom Metazoa; phylum Chordata; class Mammalia; order Primates; family Galagidae; genus Galagoides; species Galagoides demidoff. The sequence goes on from CAUYQV010008369.1 coordinate 3,580, forward strand.
GAAAACAACTTAAAAATTCTATGAACCGATACCCAAGAATGGAGAAAATAAGATTGTTTTAAAGAAGTTAAGGATTAAGTGCAATAATCACAAGCTTTACCTGATATAGAACTTTCCCATTTTGGCTCAAATTATATAAGCAAGTTTTCCCCCACTCTAATTTCCAAATACTGCTTTTTATATCCCTAGGGAAGAAAATAAATTTAAGGTTAGTATTTTCTTTCTGCTCCTATTTAGAATTAATAATTCCTGTTGTAGCCTTAATGCATAAAATGGTTCTTGGCATGTAGCAAGGGATCAATATATGTTTTTGAATGAATAAACATGACTTTCTTAAAAAGTTGACTCCTTCTTTGTGCTAGACATTTGAGGGCCGTCAGGATGAATTCATTAAGCTCTTGTTCCAAAATGAAGCTATAGGTTTATAGAATAAATAAAATACCTGTATAAATAAATTAGGAGTATACAAAGTAGAAAGTGTCATAATAATTTAGCCTTATGCTTCTATGAACATCTATTATATATTATAGACTTTCTATATGATTTATTTATTGCTAGAATCTCATGAAAATGATAAAAATTATCATCCACATTTTTATAGTGAGAAAATCAAGGCTTATATAGGCCAAACATTTGCCCTGGAGTCACAAAAGCTACACAAATGTAGAAACAGGATTTGAATTAGTTTTGTCATTTGCCAAAGATACTATGCTACCTCTTATAAACTTCACTGGAGTAAAGGAATATATAATAATAATGATGATATTATTATTATAAGTGCTAATACTTACAGCACTTATAGCTTACATATGTCAACTTGTTTGAACTGCATAACAGCCCAAATCAGTAGATACTATTATTACCACTATTTTACAGATAGGAACAAAAATGAACCAAAGTACCTTTATGAAGGTGAAGCATTTGGACTAAACTTTAAAAAGTAAGTAGGAGTTGAGTATTTGGAAGGAAATAAATGTCAGAAACTCTGAAGAGGCTGAGATTACACCTATGTGAAAGCTAACAAGTTCATCTAGTCCTGTTTCAAGAATGCTGGTGGAAGACACAAGACTCCTGGAACAAAGAACAGTTTGTTGTTCATAGCAAAAGCAGTAGCTAGGGTATCAATATTTTAAAGTACTCATTCCCTAAGTCCTAATTCCCAAATGGAATTTAAAGACCAAATAATACCTAAACATGTCTGTATGTTATGTTAGAAAAGAGAAACCCCGAGTTTAGGGAACCCACATCTTCTATAATGGGCACACGGTAACTTTGCTCTTAAGGGAGACAGAAACTCTATTTTCCAAGACCACCTGCTACATACCTAGCTTTTAAAAGACAGTTCAGTAGTCTGGGTATGTTGGCTCATGCCTGTAATTCCAAGACTTTGGGAGGCCAAGGTGGGAGGATTGCTTTAATCTAGGATTTCAAGTATGCAGTGAACTATAATCATGCCACTGCACACAAGCTTGAGTGGCAGAGGAAAACCATATCAAAACAAAACACAAGTCCATGTAGAGCAAAAAGTAGTCAGTGCTGATGCTTATGCAGAAGCATGAGAAACCTATGGAAAAATGTGTCCCTATAATAAGTTGGGGTTAAATAAGTAACAGGGGAAACACCAAGATGACCAAAGGGCAGAAGAAGAAAAATATGGGGCCTATATGGCAAGTAGCAGGTAGTTGAGTGCCTAGGGGAAAATGTTTAAGAAGAGAAGTTGTCAAAAAATATTTGAGGGCAGACAAAGATGGTCTTTCAACACTTGGAAGAAAAAAATTTTAGAATTTTTGTCTTTTGCACTCATCTTACTGCCAGTCATGCCAAAAGACTTACCCTTTTATGGGAAGGTCCAGGCTCCAGTTCCTGAACAGGAAATCTTTCTCTTTGGAAATGATTTTTTCATCAGAAAAAAATTTGTTTCCTCCTTCGAGACAGGAAGTATCTTCATAGGGTTTAGACTTTCTTCCTCTTGATCAAAGACAATGTTCCAATCATGGCTACCTTCCATTGGATTAGAGTGTGACTGTGAAAAATGGAAATGAGTTTTAGTGGATTTCGAACCCATATGTGCTTGCTTCTCTTCCTGGATATGGTGGAGGGAAAACATAATTCAGTCCATAGCGATAACATTTAATTCTCAATTAACTCCAAAAAATCTTTTTTTTTTTTTGAGACAGAGCCTCAAGCTGTCGCCCTGGGTAGAGTGCTGTGGCATCACAGCTCACAGCAACTTCCAACTCCTGGGCTCAAGTGAGTCTCCTGCCTCAGCCTCCCAAGTAGCTGGGACCACAGGTGCCTGCCACAATGCCTGGCTATTTTTTTTTTTTGGTTGTAGCCATCATTGTTGTTTGGCGGGCCCAGGCTGGATTCGAACCCGCCACTTTAGGTGTATGTGGCTGGTACCTTAGCCACTTGAGCCACAGGCACCAAGTCAACTCCAAAAAATCTTGATCTCCATTATACAAGTGAGGAAAGTGGCTTAGAGAATTTCAATGAGCTGTGTTAGGTCATAAAATCGAATTAGCCCCAGTCTAAGCCCTAGTCTTCAAAGCCCATTTTGGTTTCAACAACACAGGTGGCCTTCATGTGGCTATTGGCAATATCTCCCACATATTGAATACTTACCAAGCCTTAGCAACTTGGTCAAGAAATTTACAACATTAGTTTTTAAAACTTCGCAACAATGAAGGGAAGTATTTTACCCTAATTTCGCAGGTAAGAAAATGTGACTCAGTGAAGTTAGATGACTTACCAAAGAGCACAGCTAGTAGAATGGCCAGAATTCAAATCCAAGTGAATCTTATTCTAAAGCCAATATTTTTGTTCTGTTTCTCTGCAGTGCATTCTTGGAGTAATTTACTCACTAGTCAATAATTTAATTAGAATGCCTTATAAAATATTGTGCTTCAAGCTTTCAGGAACCATGGAAATTTCCCAAGATAGGAAAAATATCCACAGAATATTGATCAGGCTGTTAATGTTTTAATATACATAAAGGCAAATGATGTCAAAATATCATTTATGTTGGTTTGTGTCTGAAATTTCATGATAAAGGGAGGCCAGTATGAGCTGAAATCATATGGAAGAAATATTGAATTGATGTTTGAACTGTAGGCTATGAGAGTTCCAGGAAAAGTCTTGTTCCCAAGTTGCATGTGTTCCAACTAAAGTTGTGTTTTCTACCCAAAGGTGGCAGCACATATATTATTGCTTTTTGCTGCTCTTTTGATTACATTTAATATAATGGAGTCTTTGCGAGCTTTGGGGAAACTTAAAAGATCATCTAGGGCAGCCACATCATTTTGAGGCTTGGAAAACTGAGGCCAAGAAAGATTCTGTGAGCTGCCCAATATCTTGCACCTTATTAGAACCACAGTCCCAGCTGGAATCTACGTTACCTCTCCCACCTGTGAGGAGTGTAGCTGTACTCAACTTTGTAACAGTGCACCACTGAGATGTGAAGAGGAGCTCATTAACAGACAAGGGGAAAGAAAGGGAAGAAATAAAGGCATTGGTTTCAGGGAAAAAATACCTGATGTAAACGTGAAGCCTTGAAGCATACTATAACTTCCCAGAAACTTTAAAAGCCTAGCTCTAGTTGCAAAGCATTTCTCATGTTCTAGGGAGCACTCTGGAGTCCCATGCTATATACAACATCAGATCTATTGCAGCCAGATAGATTGAGTCAGCAACACTGGGAGCTTGTTAGAAACGTTAACCTTTTAGCCCTCTTTTCTCCAGAGTTATTAAATCAGAGTTTGCATTTTATACGATTCTAAGGAGATTAATTGGCATATTCAAATCGGAGGAACACCGGTCTAGTGTCTAGATTCTGGGCTAGGCATGGACCTCAAGGTGTGGTCACTGGACTAATGGTTTAGTATCAGTTGGGATCTTGCTGGGAATGCAAATTGTCGGGCTCTACCCCAGGTCAACCAACCAGATCAGAAACTCTGAGTGGGGACCAGCAAGCTGTTTATTCTAGGCCCTCCAAGCAATTCTAGAGCTGTATAAAGTTTGGTCTAAAAGCTTTCCTGATTCATTTGCTCTCAGAAGACCTATGTCTCTGGTGACTGTAACTGCCAAAGTTGCTTTGAATTGTTTTCTGTCTCAGATGTCATCTCTTCTCTTCCTCCTTTCTGCCTGATAGGATGGTTTACAGCAGACCTATTCAAATGGTTTGGCTTCTATCTGCTAACTTAATTATATACAAATATATGTGTGTGTGTGTGTGTGTGTGTGTGTGTGTGTGAACAAACCTAATAAGCAACCAATTTCTCAGTAAGGAGCCATTGGTTAGTTATGGAGAAGACAATGACTAAAATGTGATTATTCAAACTTTCAGAACTCACCAAGGAGGGGCTTGTGATTAATCATCAGTTTGTTCTGGCCCCAGTCCTATCTCCCATGCAGAGATGGATACATGGGAGCTTTTATACATGTCTATGCTTCAGGGGGCGTGAAGAGACCAGAAGTCTCACATCTTCTTCAATAAAATACTGCATTTGGGTACGTGTACAGAAGCATGTGAAAGAATCTATGAATAGCTGTTCTCCAATTAGAAAAATATCAAAACTGAGAGGTTACTCAGGGAAACCAAGACCTTCTCAACTTTATTCATTTTGCAAATATTTTTTTGGAGCACAGGTGAAGCTGTTCCACACAATGGGGTCCACAAAGATTTAAAGGAAATAAACAATAGTGCCTTCAGCATGGAAATTTTATAAAGCAGAACATTTCAAATCTCAGCAGTGGAGACCTTCACATACCAACCAACTTAATGGTAAAGAAGAAATAACAGTGTGAGGCAAAGTTGGTTTTTGTTTGTTTGTTGCTCAATAACCGAGTGTTATGAAAAGATTAAATCAGATGTCCAATTTTAAAATGGTATTTTGATAGTGCTCAGACCAGTCTCATAACATGTCATTTAATTTCACTGTACTTCATTTGTGAAATGGAGATATCCAGCTGTGGATGGAATCAAATGTAAAAGAACTTTGTAAATATGTTACATATACTTCCATTTAACACATACCAAGAAAAGTCATTATTATTATAAAATTAGCACTAAATTTTATTACTTTCTGTACCTAGGAAGTTTCAAAGCTTCTTTATCTTTTCCATTTATCAACTAAGAGGTGCTGTGGTTTTGCAGTTTGAACTTAGGCCATGGTCAGTGAACTCTTTCTGAAAAGTACCAGATAGTAGATATTTTTTGGTTTTGGAGGCCATATGGTCACAACTAAACTCTGTAATTAAGGCCAGAAAGCAACCATCAATACTACATAAGCAAATAGGCATAATGGTGTTTCTATAAATTTTTTTATAAAAACAGGCAGCAGGAGAAATTTGACTCTATAGTTTGTCCACTCCTGACTGAGAGTATCCATTTTAGTTCCTAACCCCTTAATAATCCTCTGCAGTACTTGGGAGTCCAGAAATGAATGAATCAATGAGAGGACAAGTAGAGTTCCTTGCCTTCCCTTTTCCCTTCTCTTCCCCTCTCCTCTCTTTCTATAGAATCTCACTCTGTTGCCCCAGGCTAGAGTGTTGTGGGCTCAGCACAGCTCACAGCAACCTCAAACTCTTGGGTTCTAGTGGTTCTCCAGCCTCAACCTCCTGAGTAGGGGAGACTACAGGAGCCCACCACAATGCTCAGCTAATATTTCTATTTTTATTAGAGACAGAGTCTTGCTTTTGCTCAGACTGGTCTTGAACTCCAGAGCTCAAGGTATCTTCCCAGCTCAGCCTCCTGGAATGTTGGAATTACAGGTGTGAACCACTGTGCCTGGTCAAGATTATTTCTTAATGCAGTGTTCAGGAAAAAGGAAGGAGTTTTTAGCACAGGTGTTCTTGAGAATTTTATATAAATTAGCAAATTATTGCATGTCTATTCTGAGTCAAACACTATCCTGAGCTGTGAGTGTATAGTGTTGACTAAGGCAGCCTTTACCGTCGTGGTCTCTGTAGTCTAGATGATAGTTGAGACACTATTGCTGAGAATACTTGGATGGGGCTGAGAAAGGGCATAGTTTTGGACAAGAAGCTGTGACAACAGAATACAGCCATGCTTCACGTAATGACGGTTCAGTTATACAACAGTGGACCTGTAAGATTAAAACGAAACAAAAATTCTTATGGCCTAGTGACATCATAGCTGTCTGAATGTCACAGCACAATGCATTACTCTAGTGTTTGTGGTGACACTGGTGTAAATAAACTTATTGTACTTCCAGCCCTATAAAAGTCTAGCACCTGCAATTATGCACAGTACATAATGCTTGATAATAAACAACTGCCACTGGTTTATGTATTTCCTATACTTGTTATTATTTAGAGTATAGTCCGTCTGCTTATAAAAAAAGTAACTGTAAGACCGGTTCTGGCAGGCTTTTCAGGAGGTATTTCAGAAAGTATTACTCTCATAGGAAACGACAGCTTCGTGAGTGTTATTATCCCTGAAGACCCTCCAGGGGAGCAAGATGTGAGCAGTGATATTGATGATCCTGACCCTCTGTAGTTTAGGGTCATATGTTTGGGTCTTTGTTTTCAATAAAAAAAAGTTTCAAAAGTAAAAAAAACTTAAAAGTTATAAAAGCTAATAGAATAAGGATATACAGAAAAAAATGCACAGATACACAATGTGTGCGTATTTTAAGCTAATGTCACAACAAAAGAGTCAAAAAGTTAAAAACATCAATAAGGTAAAAATGGTATAATAACCTAAGGTTAATTTATTATTGAAGAGAGAAATCTTTTAATATATTTACTGTAGCATAAGGTATGGTGCTCATGAAGTCTACAGTAATGTCCTTGACCTTCACAGTCACTCACCACTCACTCCCTGACTCACACAGAGGAACTTCTGGTCCTATAGGTTCCATTTATGGTAAATGCCCCATATATGTATATGTTTTTTATCTTTTGTACCGTATTTTTTACTGTATCTTTTCTAGGTTGAGCTACACAAGTACTTACTATGGGTTACAATTGCTTAAGATGTTTAGCCCAGGAGCACTGCTATCCCATATGGCCTAGGTATGGCACTAGGTGATACCATCTAGGCATGTGTAGGTTTATTACACAATGATGAAATCCCCTAAGGATGCATTTCTCCGAATGCCTCCCCATCCTTAAGCAACACATGCTTATAGATCAGTTTTGAGCACTTACTGTATATTTTGGACTATGTTGGTCAATAATAGAAAGAGACATGGTCTTCCCACCCCTAAAACTTATTTCTACTGGGATTGATAAAGCCATGCAGAACAAATGTTAAAGACAAGGCAGAAGGACCGAATCGACGTGGGACTTGAATGCTGTTACTATAGGGAAGGCTTCATGGAGGAGGTAGGGACAAAGCTTAAGAATCTGAAAAAGACTCCGTTAGACCCTCTTAGAAAAGTTGGAGGTTTTAGGGGGAGAAGGGATCCTGGAGCAACTCTTCTCCATTCAGAAGCTGAGTTTTGGTTAAACAAATAGTGAGAAATCAGGCACCTCCTCTTTTATCTCCCACCAATTCTCACAAAGGAAGATATAACACCACTACCTTCCACCCTCCAAATTCGGAATTTGAAAACCATTGTCTACTTTCTTGTTAGGTTGTTTCTCTGGCAGAAAGAGAACCCCCTTCTGATCATTTTGCGTCTCAGCCCCAAACTCATTTCCCATAGTTTAATTGCCAGATTACTTACAGCTTGAAGCTAAAGTCACTGATAGATTATTCCAAGCCACTCTACTTAGTGGAAGAAAAACAATATCCTTCCTTAAGATACTCATAATGTTTTTGGAAAAAAATAAGGTTAGAATTAGAATCTTGAAATACGACAGAATCTACCATAGAATGATCTATAGCTCAGACTACATTGTCCTACCTTGTCAAAATTCAACCCAACGGCAAATGTGACTTATATATTAGACTCATTTCCTAAAACCCAAACTAAGAAATAGAACCATAGAAATATTTCATTTTTTATTTAGAAACAAAAAAAGTTTGTTTGTATTCCTAAACACTTGGAATAAAGTCATAAGGAAGAGAATTGTAAGGAATGTTTTGGAGAAATAATATTAATGGTTAATCGTAAAGGATATTTATTTACTATCTGCCACTCACTATATAGGACTTTATGCTAATTAGATTATTAAGCCTTACGTTATCTTTGTGAACTCTGTAATATTATTTGTGCTATTTTACAAGTGATAAAACTGAAGCTATAAAGGCTTACCTAATTTTCCAAGGTCTCCAGATGGTAAATCCTCCCCTAGCCAAAGCTTACACCACAATGTAAGACTACCTTGGGTATAATCCAGGGAAGCGAGGAGAAAGAACTGCCGAAGAGAGAATTTTTAAAGATGGTAGTGAGACACAGGACCTGCCTGTTTCTCAGTCCACAAACTGGAGGCCCATTAACTGTCATGGTTAAATGAGAAAATGGTGGCCCAGGGTCACACAATATTTCCATGCGCAGAGTCTGAGTCTCCTGATCCCATTTTCTGGACTTTCTGACACTCTCTGGACCACCTTGAACCATCTGTTGCATCTGCAAGATGCTAAAAGATTTGGGAGGGTGTGTACTGACTGGCTGCGCCTGCCGGGCCATTCACTCTCCCCTCATTTACCCAACTTTGTCTAATGTGATTTAGGGTAAGAAGAGGGACAAGTTCCCAAGTCCCGCTTAAACACTTTTTAATTTCTACTTCTTTCCAAAACTTCCTTCGTTTCTACATTGGAGATATATAGCATTGTTCTTCTAAAAGAATAAAGCCAGTATTTGTTTATTGTGTTTTAGAGGAGAGTCACAAGTGTGCATAATTAAACACAAGAAGATAAAGTGCTTTGTCCAAAGGCAAAAAAATGCCTTCTTGGAAGCTGTAAATACTGTGTTCCATAATAGCGCTCGTTCTTCACGGTTTTTGACCCTTGGATTTCAGCATATCACGTGCTGCTTGGGAATGCAAAGCTACTGCTGCAGAGTCACAGGCAGGATGCCGTACGATTTGTTTCTCAGTGATTGTTCATGAAGCTTCCCAGCCATTTATTGGGTCTCTGTTTGTGTGTGTGCATGATCAAATTCTTTTTTTTTTTTTTAGAGACAGAGTCTTACTTTGTCGCCCTCAGTATAGTACCATGGCATCACAGCTCACAGCAACCTCCGGCTCTTGGGCTTAGGTGATTCTCTTGCCTCAGCCTCCCGAGTAGCTGGGACCACAGGTGCCTGCCACAATGCCCGGCTATTTTTTTGTTGCAGTTTGGCTGGGGCCGGGTTTGAACCCACCACCCTCGGTACACCCTCAGCCCTACTCACTGAGCTACAGACACTGCCCCATGATCAAATTCTTAAGCAGGAAAAAAATGAACATACTTGCACATCTCTTCAAACATCCAGACACCTACTGCATTTCACACCTCTTGTCCCACTTAATGTTTACGGTGTCATTCTCCGTGGGCGCTGTGATTCAAGATAAGTTGCCTAGAAACACCTAACCTGACAAAACCAGGGTTTGAACCCAAGGCTTCTGGCTCCTGCACTGTGCTCCTTTCCCTGTTCCTCTTTTCTCACTGTAGCAGATAACAACCTATAATAGTTGGTGACAGAGTTTGGGGATAAAAATAATACCTTTCAAAAATTTTTAATTTTACCCTATATTTTCCCCCCAAAAGCATTTCAATGAGTTACAGAGTTCCGTAGAGAATAACACAGTTTGAAACAATCACAGTGACAGCAAGTGGGAAATGAGGTTAACATTAATTTTTAATATATTTGCAGAATGCTTCAGAATTTGTGGTGTGGCTCACTCAGGCAATCCCATTCATTCTCCCTTAGCAGACTTATAACTGGTGGAGTAGAGGTGACATAGTTCTGCCTAAATTCACGAAGCTCAGTCTGAGCCCATCTATCTCCCACCCAACCCAGGCTTTCTGGCCTCTTGGGAAATGCTTTTCCTACTACATTAGGGTGTTTATTATCCAGAAATCGCCCAACTTAAGCTGACCACAGTGATGTTAGAAGGTAAATTACTATGGCTTACCATTGGATTGTGCTGTTCCCATTCACTGATGAGATGACTGAATAGAGTGACTTGTTCTGTCCCTGTTAGTAAAGAGACACCAGCGCTAGAGTTCAGGACACCCAAATCCTCTCATAGCCACCACTCCACAGTGCTATTAGTAAACTGTTAGGTTCTTAAATCTTTTCACTTATTTATTAGAGAGGCAGAAATGGACTTGCCCATCTTAGTTTTTCTGTATTGAATCTTTACTACAATAGGGTATGTTTCATGCATCGCTTTTTATGTGTATATTCCAATGATGACCTTCTGTTTTCTTCCTCAGCATAGTCAAAGCATCGTTCTTCTGAACGATCTTTTCCCAGGGAGACTTAAATTCCGTCATACCTTTGACTACACATTAGATAAGATGCTTTCTGGTAAGGAGAATTTGTATAACAAAAATTTATACAAGTAACTAGGATCATTGCCACTGTAAAAAATAAATTCAATACAGTTGAAAAGGGAAGCCATGATGTTATCTCTCTTCCTCTCTGATCCTATTTCTGTTTTTAGAGGGCGTCTATGGTAACAGCTTGATTTGCTCCTTTTAAAGACATTTATTTCTGTGTATTGTGGAAGTAGTTTTTTCAAAAATCTTATGAATCCATGATTATAGCTTTGGCATGTCATGGCACTTAGTGGAGTTTTGACAACACCCAAGGTTATAGACGTTGTCAAAAAGACACAGTTATGGTATTGCTAGAAGGTGATCAAATAATTTTTTAAAAAATTATTTTTTTTGAGACAGTCTCATTCTGTCACCCCAGGTAGAGTGCTATGTTATGAGCCTAGCTCATAGCAACCTCAAACTCTTGGGTTGAGGTGATCCTCTTGCCTCAGCCTCCTGAGTAGCTGGGACTACATACGTATGCTACTGGGCCTGGCTAGGTTTTCTATTTTTAGTAGAGATGAGGTCTCACTTTTGCTCAGACAGGTCTCAAATTTGTGAGCTCAAGCAGTTCTCCTGCCTTGGCCTGCCACAGTGATAGGATTACAGACATGGGCCATCATGCCAGGCCTAATAATTTGAAATTTGAATCTCTTTCCCAGATCAGACTGCCTCAAGCAAACTTTTACTTTATATATATGTCACAGATATCTATCTTATAAGTTCTATAATGATCTTAAGATTAGAGGAATCTTATTACTTTTTAAGAAATGTTAAATCATTATTTTTTAATGTAATTTAAGTTTTTTGAGATAGAGTCTTACTCTGCTTGAGCTCACTGCAGCCTTGAACTGTTGGGCTCAGGATCCTCCTACCTTGACCTCCTGAGTAGCTGGGACTAAAGGCATATGTCACCAAGCATGGATAATTTTTTTATTTTTTGTAGAGACAGGGTTTTACTGTGCTGCTCATGCTGGTCTCAGACTCCTGGCCTCAAGCAATGCTCCTGTCTTAGCCTCCCCAAATGTGAAGATGATGGGATAAAGTCACCATGCCAGGCCTAAACTGTTACTTTAATGTCAACATGTAGGATATATCACAATTTTTCTGACTCTGCTTTTGGAGATCTTCATTTATTGCTGAACTATGAACCTAAAGAAATGAACATAACCTTTGTAAAGCATTAGTTTAGAAAGCAGTGTGTGGCTCTGGTCCTGTTGGCACTGCTACAAATTAGCTCCATGACCTGGGCCCATCACATAGAGAGGCTTCTCCAATCTAGTCTTTAAAAGGAGAAGGTTGATGCATGAAGTCCTCATCTGGTTCAGGATAATGGTTGGGACGTGTAAAGGCTGAGCTTCCCTCCAATCCCCTTAGACGTCTGCAGCCTACCCCTCTCTTCCTCTGTTGGCACTTGGGGTACACCTGAAGGATGCCTGGACATAACTCAGTGGTGGGTACGTGAAAGCACATACATGCACTCTCGCAGCAAGCAGGGAGCAAAATCTCCAACTTAAACAGCAAAAAGAGTCTTCTAACCTCTGTGTTCCATGCGCCATCTTTTACATCTCTTACGGTTCAACCAAATAGCTGCTTGTAGCCCATTTTAGTATTTTGAGTCTCAAAACTCAAAATACTTTATGAGTCTTTACAGCTTCATGATCTAAGATGAGCCTTTGGGCCTTAGTTTCTTCATCTAAAAAAGAGAGGGTCATTCTCATTTGAAAACTTCTAAATCATCCTCCCTTATAGTATGAAGCAAATATTTATTTCTCACTCATTATGTTCAGATCTATGAACACACTTGATACGTATTTGATGTCAGGCTTTTTTTCTACTTAGCTGCTAAAGTTATGCCTTGAATCAATGTTATTTTTTTCTCATACATGTATGAATGTCTAAAGCATCCCAGATGGCATGACATTTCTCAACTTGCAAAATTATCTAATTTATTAAAACAATTTGTGCCATTTTATTAACAGAAAGCCATTTCGCCCACAAATGAGGATAATTGGATGCATTGCACAAGGGAAAGAAAGACAGCTTTTGTCACCTGGCCTTGCTGTTGAAAAATTAAACCAATAGTACATGAGAAAATTAGATCACTCCCAGAAAAATATCATTTTCTCTTAAAACTGTTCACTAATTCCAAAGTCTGTCAATTACCACTTTCTCAAGTGTATATAAAGAAATGGATCAACAATTCTAATACCAAATGGGAAGTTAGAAATTTTGCATAGCTCTAATAAAATAGGTGACATGTTGGGCAGAGCCTGTGGCTCAGTGAGTAGGGCACCAGCCCCATATACCAAGGGTGGCAGGCCAGCCAAACTGCAGCAAAAGAATAGCCAGGCATTCTGGCGGACAGCTGTGGTTCCAGCTGCTTGGGAGACTGAGGCAAGAGAATTGTTTAAGCCCAAGAGCTGGAGGTTGCTGTGAGCTGTAATGCCACAGCACTCTACCGAGGGCAACAAAGTGAGACTCTTAAAAAAAAAACAAAATAAGTGACATATTTGTGGTGTTATTTATTTGGCAGGCTAAATAATAGAGCCCAGAGATGTTCAGGATCTCATCCTAAGAATTTTGAACATTGCCTAATATGGCAAAAGGGATTTTGCAGATGTGATTAAGATAGAGATCTGGTGATGAGGAGATTATCCTGGATGATCCCAAGCCAAGGAATAAGGAGTAAAGCTAAGAAAAGCTGGGAAAGGTCAAGGAACGAATTCTCCCCTGGAGGATCCAGAGGGAAACAAGTTTGAATTTGACCCATAAAACTAATTTCAGTCTTCTGATCTATAAGAGAATAAATTAATGTTGTTTTAAGCTGCTCAATTTGGGATAATTTGTTATATCTGAAATATAATAGTAAACTAATCCCATTAATTTCAAGGCTTAGTGTTTAATTAATAGCTTGATTTCAGGAGAAGGGGTGTCAAGTATTTTTAGGGCTAGAAGCAGCCATTTGGTTGAACATCATTAGAACACCTTTAGTTGATATGTTTTGTAATGGCAACGTATTTCTGATACAGTGCAGGAGGAGTTGCTGGGGATGGTCACCAACTCTTGGAAACAAGAATAGTAGGGGATGGAGATGTGAATGCATCTTAACTCAGGTCACCATGACAAAATACCATAGACCAGGTGGCTCACACAACAGAAACTTATTTTGTTCACAGTTCTGGAGGCTGCAAAGTCAAGATCAAGGTTCTGGCTAATGCAGGTCCCTGGGAGGAGTCTGTTCCTGGCATACAGCAGCCACCATCTTATCTTGCTGTCTGGTCATGTGACCTCTTTGTGTGGGGAGAGATAGAAAAAGGTTTAGGGAGGGCTCACTCACTGATGTCCTTCTTATATGGGCAGTAATCCCTCATGAGAGCCTTTCCCTCATGATCTCATGTAATCCTAAGTATCTCCCAAGGGACTCATCTTAAATACCATCATATTGGATGATAATGTCTGCAGCATAAGAATTGGGGGGCAGGCATAGACATTCAGTCCTTAACATTTTCCTCAAGTAACATGGTAGTGTGAGGCTTTCAAGGGCTATTCCTTTTCCCTGAAACTGGCATTCAGATCCTATATCTCATGACTGGCCACTAATTGCCTGTGAATTCTAATTTCAGAGAACTTCAAGATGTGGGTCCCCAGCTCTCTTTCTTCAGATACTCACCATTTCAGAAGAACCTGCACTTAATACTCCCTTTCTTCCCCCAGTCCAAAATCAATATAAAAGGAGGCTTGTGAGAAACCAGGAAGCTGTCTTATAGGGAAGATAGATTTGTAATCTGGTGGCTATATTTTTGCCTTCTTTTCCTACGTATATATGAATATATTCATGGATATACACACACAAGATACAGCTTATTGTGTAATAATGCCTTGAATTGGTAGAGGATTTTTAAAATTATTTTATGTTTTTAGAGACACTATCTTACTCTGTTGCCCAGGCTAGACTACAATGGCATCATCATAGCTCACTGCAACCTTAAACTTCTGTGCTCAAGTTTTCCTCCCCCCCCTTAGCCTCCTATATAGCTGAAACTACAAGCATGTGCCACCACACTTGGCTAATTTTTCTATTATCCACACAGACAGTGTCTAGCGATGTTGCTCAAGTGGTTTCAAACTCCTCTTCTCAAGCGATCCTCTTGCCTTGGCTTCCCAAAGTGTTAAATTTATAGGCATGAGCCATAGCACCTGGCTGGGATTTTGTTTTTTTTCATCGCATTTATTATCTCATTTGATTCTCATAACACATTGGTTTTGTTGTGTGCATTTTCAGATTAAGAAACTGAGATCACTACATAGGAGCAAGGGGCCATGTTTGTTTAGTTTTTTACTTCAGGGATGTTTTCCTTTAGCTTGCGGTTGAACTGTCCAATATGGTGGCCACTAGCCTCTGTGATTATTTAAATTTAATTAAAGGTCATTAACACTAAACAAAAAGTTCAGTTTCTCAGCTGTGATAGTCACATGTGGATAGACCGACTGCCATATTGGTCAGTACAGTCAAAAATTGAACTGCCTTTCTGCTTTTTGAAAGTCTGAACTTCTTCCTGCCAATCTCATTTCTGCACTTTCCACATGAGAAAAAAGCTGGACACCCATAGCACGCTGTCAGATTCAAGGCTGGACTGAGATGTTTGTGCTATCAGGTAACATTGTAGATGAATCTTTCACTGCCAGTGTCACCACTGGTAAGCTTGGAGCAGAAGAACCAGCCCTGTGTGGAGGATGATAAAGCTGTATTTGAGGTTTATAAGATTCACTGAAACATCATCAAGGTGCTAACTTACCCAGTGACAACATACATAATGGAATGTTCTCTAAACAGTTGTCTGATTGAGTCTTGGAATTAAACTAGTCTTCTACGATAGTAGGTGCAATTAAGAGCGATTTTCAAGCTCTGCTTCCTCTTCTTTCTTCAGGTCAAGTTTTCAAAGGAATTGAGATTGAGGATAATAAATGTTTGTTTTAAATGGCCATTACTACTTTAGCCAAATGGGATTTGGGAACATAGGGGTGTAGGAAAAAGAAGAGTGTGCAATAAGCAATTTCATTTCTTCAATAAGTATTTATTAAGCCAACTATGAGCCAGATAATATGCTAATTGCTAGGAGGATAAAAAGAAGCATAAGATGTAAAAGAAGCATAAAAAGAAGTCCCTTTCCTTATGGTCCTTAAAGGTAATTAAGAAGATTAAAATAATTGGTCATGATAATAGTGCCTATTTGTGGAGCACTATTCTACTCCACAAACTATGCTAAACACTTCCTATGGATTATTACATTCAAGGCTCCTCAAAATCCTAGGAGGTAACTAACCTGGAACTTGTCAAAGCACAGATTAAATAGGGTTTAAGGAGATGGTGAGACTCCCAGACTCTCCTTTATCTAAAGGTGGAGGCAGCAAGCCACAGGAACAGGTTTTCTTATGCAGAAGAAAGCCACTTACAGGGCTATCCACCTTTATTAATGATGGTATTAAGAGCTATCTTTTGATTTGACTAATGCTGCCACTCCTGTAGGTCTTTGGTATGCAAAGCTGGTCCCAAGAGAGGTGATCCAATTTACATAAGAAGTTCAAGGTTCTTCTCAGGGGAAAAGAACAAATATTAGTCTCCCTACCCCCCAACATACCTTCTTGCTGAGATTTATAATTATGGAGGTTAATGGGATAGGCTGGGGGGGGTCCCAGCCAAGACCTTCTGGCTGGTGAGCTAGGCCAAAGATTAGTATCTGTATATGTTTGGGTAGGGTGAAAGAGAAAAGTTTCAACATTGTGCACAATTGTTAATGGAAATGTCAGGATCACAATAGCCTTGCTTTGGTGCCCAGAGTCTCAGTTCCCTAGAGCAGGGAAAAGCAGGTGAGTGCAGAGCTTTACTTCATATAAATGCACATTCACACATACACACATATGTATATACTGAATAATAATGCACATAGAGTCTCTGTGATAATTCAACATTGAAGCAATCTGTAGACTTTACTGAAAGTGGTATTTTCCAGAGTTATTTCGTGAGGCACAAAGAGGAAAATACCGTACACAATATTTGTTCTGAACATCTTGTGAATTAGGTTTCTATGCAGCATTTGAGAAATGCTTTAGAGTTCTGTTCTATCCAAGGCCTTTCCCTCCTCAGCCCTTGATACATATGTATTAGTTTACATATGAAGCAAATATAGTAGGAGGGCTAGTAATATTTTTTGCATCTCAGAATCAAAATATATATGACTTCAGCAGAACAGGTTGAACTATAACTGCCAATTTATATGCTAAAATTTGAAGGAGGGTAAATTATGAACAAAACCAAATCAGATAGGCTCAAGGCCCATACCGCTGCGCCTCAGTAGGCTGGTGGGTTAGAACCTGGCCTGGGCCAGCTAAACAACAATGACAACTGCAACAAAAAAATAGCTGGGTGTTGGGGTGTGCACCTGTAGTCCCAGTTACTTGGGAGGCTGAGGCAAGAGAATTACTGAGTTTGAAGTTGCTGTGAACTGTGACACCACAACATTCTACCCAGGGCAACATAGTGAGACTCTGTCTCAAAAACAAACAACAACAAAACCAAATCAGATATACAAATAGTGGGTCTCAGAGATCTGTTTCAACAGCAGTGTGTGTGAAGGTGGCCATGGAATTTTCAATGTTAAAAAGTTTAATATAAATATAAAACTGTGCCATGACTGGCCAAAAGAGTCATGTGAACTTTGAAGGAGCAGCTTCAAAAGAAGCTAGAGGAAGTGCCATCTTCGGAGCATGGGCTGCAGGTGCCCCACTGGGCTGGGCTCTCCTGCCCTGTTGGATTCCTCTGTTGGGGGAAGAGTTTATGAGGGAAATTGAAAACCAAAGCAATTCCACACACTCTGGCATCATTTGCAGTCAAGTTGGTTAAGATGGAACCATTTTTCTTGAATCCCCTTCATTGCATGGTTCTGAGTTAGCTGGCAAAGAGAGGTTCTTTCTGGAGGTTTGGGTGGTGGAAGTCAGGAGCAGCCATTACTCTCAGAAGGTGGGGGTGGGTAGATGCAGCAATAGACCTAGTGAGGGCAGTGTCCTTGTTCTGTACTCCACAGAAACTCTTCTTCCTGACTGGGGACCAGTGGTGGCTGGTCCTCCCCAGATGCAGGACCCTGACCTACCACTTTTCACACAGGTATTTCCACTGATGCCCCGTTGGGGATTCCCCTTTTCAGCAGGTGGATGATTCTGGCCTCTGAAATTGAGTTGGTGACTTCTCTTACTTCTCACTTGCTCTTTTCAGACCTTCACCTTCCCCGTTTCTCCTGTAATTTGTAATTCTTGTATTAATGTCCGCATTCCAGTAACTCATACCTGCTTCCCCAGTGGAGCCCTGGCTGACTTGGTCATGTAACAATAGTCATAACAAACACTATTGAGTGCTTAGATGGTATCTTGCTATGTTTCTGAAGAGTGCTTATGTGTTGCCAAGCACCATTCTAAGACACTTGCTTGTAATAACTTATTTATTGTTATGGCCTTATGAGGTAAATGGCCTTATGAGGTAAATGCTATTATTTTCATTTTACAAATGAGGAAATGGAAACAAAGAGAGGTTGTGAAATTTGCCACAGTTTCTCAAGTTAGTGAACACAGCACTGAGACTTAACCATGAATTCTGGTTCTGGAGTCTCTTCACTTAATCCTTTTGGGGATAAGGCCAATCAGAGCAATAGAAGGAATCATGTCAGAAAATACATGACTGAAAATTAATGGAGATTTCTAATCTAAAAAGTAATTCACAGTAAGATTTTTCCCGTATCTTAGGGAGAATGACAAGGAAGGGAGTGTAAACTTATTGATTCTTTTTCTCTTGGGAAAAACTAAAACTATTTGGTAAAAATTGAGAAGATAAGCTTCAGGACTTTAAAAACCCTCTAATTATTAGAAGAGTTCTGAAGTGAAATGCCCATCCATCCTAATATAGTTCAACCAGTCCTTTGTCAGAAGGATGGTCTGTGACGTTGAGCTCCAGTATTCAGAGCTCCAGAATGAATGTTCCTTCATTCACTTAAGAAACACTTTTCAAGTACCAGACATTACACTTACATTGGACTCAGCAAAACAGACCTGGTTCTGGGTAATGTTAATGGTTTAGTAAGCCTAGAGAGATATTAAACAACACTGTAATGTCACACACACACACACACACACACACAAAAGATAATACAACCTGCTATAAATACTCTGCAGGAAAAATAGAGCATATAAAAGAGAATACAACCTGTCAGCAGCTTCAGGAAGACTTCTGCAATAAAATTACATTTGGTCTGAATCTGCTGGATAAATGAGAGTTTTCTGGATGAATTGGTGGAGAGATGATGGTATCGGGCAAAGGAAGAATCTGTTCAAAGTTCCCCAGACAGGAAAAAAAGGTGCCACCTTAAAGGCCAGAAAAAAGGCCAGAGGGATAAAGTGCAGAGTGTTTGGGAGAAAAGGCAATAATTAATATAGGGCTAGGCAAGCACAAGAGGCAGATCATGTAGAATTGGATGGGTTGGATTTTCAGCATTTGCTTAAGGGGCCATTGGAGGATTTTACAAGGGAGTTGACATTAGAATCATTATAGATTGCAAGTATCAATGGGGATGCAGGGGAAAGACAGGATAAGAGTGAAACAACAGAAGTTAAAGGAGTTACATAGATTAATATTTAACTAATATATTAACTAATAAAAAACTAATACGTTAATAGTTCAGCTGAAAGGTGAGAGTAATCTAGGCTTGAATATAGTTGGAGTGAGGATAATTTTTTAAAGGCAAACATAAAACTAAAGAATCTTCTTGAATCTGGGAAGTAATGGAAAAGGAATGGCAAGGAGGACTCCCAACATTCGGACTTGTGCAACTGGTTACCTGGGCCTAATATGCACTGAGAGAAGCACAGAGGAAGAGGACTGAGTTTTAGTGGATCAAGGAGAAAGGAAAACATGAAACATTTGGTGAGAGTTTATGCAAACTGTTAGGTGGGCAAAGGGCTAGTTGGGTTGCACTAGGGAGAGGTGTGGACTTGAGATAAGATCTTAGAAGCTATTTGCACGTACATGGATTTGGAAACTGGAGAAGTAGATGAGAGGGTTTAGGGAAAGGGCAAAATGTAAGAACAGAGGTGAGCAAGGGGGAACTTGATGTCACAAAGGCGTCCCCTGGAGGATGTGCGGGCAAAGGGGCCTAAGAAGGAGAGGTCGGAATGGTAGGAGGAACCTCAGAACAGAGAATAGAGTGGTGTCTTGGAAGTCAAGACTAGACAAATATTTCCAAACATTTAAGAGGAAAGTATGTGATATCAAACATATCAAAGAACTTCTGGCTCTGAAATTCTGTATTTTAGAAGATAATAGTACAAACTTTTCTGCTGTATGTTTCTATTCTAAACATCCCTCAGGACAATCAATGTAGGTAGTTCTTTGTAAAGCTTGACATTTGTATCATGCTTCCACAAATATTATTATCTTGGCCCTCACATGTATAAGGAAGAGTGACGAATTTATCTGTCAGTTGTTTTCAAATAAGGAAATTGAAATGCAGGACATCGAGTGTTTTGCCTAAGGTTATGTATGTGGAAGAGATATTCTGATTTCTTAGCCAATATATTTCCATTCTCTTATTATGTTTCTTTATATATAGCCTAATATTAAATTTCACCCAGTCATTCTTTAAAGTATGAGAAATTCTAAACAATTGATATCATATCAATAAACTTGACTGTATATATTTCTAAAGCTCACACCTTAACCAATCTTGAAATTGTATAAGAGTGTGACTTGAAATACATTTGAAAAAACATTATTATCTAAGATCAAGAAATGTACCTAGCTGTAAAATAACTACTTTTATTCATTATTATCTAAGATCAAGAAATTTACCTCGCTGTAAAATAACTACTTTTTTCCTTAAATAATCGTTGCTAATCAATCCAGTCCTCTCATTCTCATGGGAACACTTACAAGATTGTTAGCTGTACAACTAAATCTACAATTGATACAGGGTAAGCTCCCCCATTGATAAGGATTGTAATTGATGTAACCAACTGAAATTTTGGCAGGGCACTAACTTGGTAACTAATTTTGCTAACATTATGGGTCAATAAAAAAGTAGGACAAAGTTTTTCTTCTAGAAAAAAAAGATGCTTGCTAACATTGGCAATGAAAATGAAGGCAACACATGTAAAAATCAATAGTGGTTTAAAAAACAATTCTCTTGACTTTAGTCAGGATCTACTAAGGGCACTGCAAGAAACTGCTTAGAAAAGTATTGAGGATAACAATTCAGTCAAGAGAGTAAGTTACCACTTAAATGCTGTGCACATTGTCTTAGAAGCCAACTCAGTTCATTAAAACAAAACAAAATAAAACATAAATGAAAAAGTTGCTATGCTTTATTTCAGAAATTAAAGATTAAATGAAGTTGTCATATTTTACCTGGGTTCAATATTGTAGAGCAATTATCTAATACTATAAAATACTGTATTTTTTAAATCTCACATCTGATGTCTTGAAATTTATTTTTCATTACTTTTCCCTTGGTCTATGAAATAATCGAATGATTCCCTTCCTTCCTTAGCTCTGATCATGAAAGTCTTCTCTCCCTCTTCCCTCTGCTCCCAACTCCCAACACACATGGCTCCTTGGAACAGCCCTCTCCCCACAGGTGACCTACCACTTCACCCATATCAGGGGTTAATATTCTAGAAGTATACAAAACAGTATATTTTATTTTATAAGTATATAAAAACATTTGTATTTTATAAAATGGCTTTAGGCTACACTTATTCTTCTGCAACTTACTTTTTCCAAATTTATCATATCAATCAGTTTTTACATTCCCTATTTCATAAAGAGTTTATGCAAAAAAAAAATTTTTTTTTTTATACAGAGTCTCACTCTGTTTCCCCAGGCTAGAGTGCCATGGAGTCAACCCAGTTCATAGCAACATCAAACTCCTGGGCTTAAGTGATTTCCCTCACTCTTGCTCAGGTTGGTGTGGAACTACTGAGCTCAAATAATCCACCTGCCTTGGCCTCCCAGAGTGCCAGGATTACAGGCATGAGCTACTGGGCCTATGCAAAATTTTGTTAAAAGCTTCTGAAAATCTTGCACATGAATGAACTCAATATAACCCTTATGTTATGCTTATGAACTCTGAGAACTTTTATAAGCACAGTGACAGAAAGCCACAGAGTCCAAAGTTGATGTAAAGCAGGAGTCAGTAAACTTTTTCATGAAGGACCAGATAATAATCACTGTAGGGACATATAGTCTCAGTTACAACTACTTAACTTTGCTGTCGTAATGCAATTATACTCATTGATAATACCTAAATGAATGGATGTGGCTGTCCTTCAATAAAACTTTATTTGAAAGAGCAAACATGGGCCAGATTGGCCCATAGGCCATGGTTTGCAAACTTGAATATAAATTGTTGTTTTTTTCTATTGTGGGTGTCCAAGATGCAGGAGACACACCTCTTTCTGGTCTCTCTCCTCTTCCTTCTCCCTACATTCCTCTTCTTTGTTCTATTACCAGAGCCCCATTTATCTAGAAGGGTAGTTTCAGATCTAGAGGTTTTGTTTGTAGCTACAAAAGTCCTTCCAATTTTTCTTGGTGAATCATCTACAAGACAAACAATCTTCTTGCGAATATTGATTGTTTCTCCAAGCCTCACTTCCTTCAAATATTTACCATTTGGCCCCTCGTAGAAAATGTTTTCTAAACACTGTTTTACATCTATGTTTGAAACAAGAACTGTTCTGTTGTCACAAAGGAATGTCCCTGGGCTACCCGTCTATAGTGGCACTCCCCCACCCTCACCCCATCCCTGTCCCTTGGCAACCACTAATCTATTTTTGTGACTATTGTTTATAGCCTTTTTTTTTTTTCATTTTCATGTCCACATCTTTTACCTTGAGAACCTGGCACACAAGCATTTAATAACTATTTGCTGAATCAATAAATGGAAATGATGTTAATTGTTCTTTTGAAACGGAATGTTTTAAAAATGGGATATTTACATTCATTAGCAAAGTTCTGATTGGTTGAAAATTGTGGCAAGTTTGCAAAATAACTAAAATCACTTATACTAGTATTTTAAAAAATAATGATCCTGAGCGTATAAACAAAGCCCTTTGTGAGTGTGAGTGTGATATGGTTAAGACGGGGCAATGACCCATTGGAGGGTTGTTAATTGTGTTCCACAGGAAGTGCCCTGGCACTTCACAATGGGCAGGTTTTCAGCTTTCACCCAAATCAGGAAGTGAACATGACCAAAGGAGCTGAAAAGGTCCCACCCTTCACTGCGCCACAAAGGAGACTACTGGAGGCTGTCTTTGAGTCCTGATACTAGATCAAGTCTGAAAGCCACACTTGTTCACAGTAATTCTAGGGTCAAACCTCAAGAAATCCTTTGAATAGTGATTTTTTAGAGGATGATTAGGATAAGTAAATAAGTGAGGAGTACCCTGTATGTCACGTCTCATACAAACAGCAAAGCTGCACAGAGAACCATTAGCTGAACCTAAATATTGCAAGAGTAAAGTGGACTAGGTCAGTGGTCCTTATCACTTGGGCCACATCAAGGTTTTCGTAAGGGTTGTGTAGGCATAGATTTAGATGCTCCAGTTTAGGCTGCACATGGTGGCTTTCATCTGTAATCCCAGCACTTTGGCAGGCCCTGGAAGGAAGATCACTTGAGGCCAGGACTCAGAGACCACCCTAGTCAGCATGGTGATACTCCATTTCTGAAAATAAATCAGCTAGATGAGGTAGTATGTGCCTATAGTCCTAGTTACTCAGAAAGTTGAGACAGGAGGATTGCCCAGGAGTTCTAGGCTACAGTGAGCTATGAACATGCCACTGCACTCTAGCCTAAGCAACAAAGCAAGATCTCATCTTTTAAAAAAAAAGATATTCAATTTTAGGCCTTCAACTTTCATATATATTCCTAAAATTATGGTAACTAATATTTGAGTCTGAGTTCACAGTAGTTCTTCTCCCACTTGACAAAACAAAGGCATTTCCTCACATTCACCTCCAAATCCTTTCTGGTGTATATATAAATTTCAAGAGTGCCAAATAAAAAAAGAGGCTCCATTAATTATCATTCAAGTCACCGTAACCTATTGTTGTTAAAGGTGAAGCCTGTTCTTGGACAATTTGTATTTTAGTTTTCATTAGTGTATGTGAAATTCAGACACATGACAGAGCAAGGCAGTAATCGTGGTGATAAATTTCTTCAATCCCACAACTATAAAGACTGAGTAGCTCTGAGGGAAGGTCTTATTATAGGAAGTGGTAGAAAATATAGAACCCTGAGATAACCTTAAAAACATATTAAAATACAGGCCAGGCATGGCTGCTCACACCTGTAATCCCAGGTCTCTAGAAGGCAGGGCAGGTGGGTTGCTTGAGGTCAGGAGTTCGAGACCAGCCTGAGCAAGACCCCGACTCTACTAAAAATAGAAAAACTAGTTGGGCATCATGGTGGGTTCCTGTAGTCCTAGCTACTCTGGAGGAGACTAAAGGATACCCTGAGCCTAAGGTTGTTGTGAGATATGATGATACCATGGCACTCTACTCATGGCTACAAAATGAGACTGCCTCAAAAAAAAAAAAAAAAAAATATATATATATATGGCGGTGCCTATGGCTCAAAGGAGTAGGGTGCCAGCCCTGTATACTGGAGGTGGTGGGTTCAAATCCAGCCCTGGTCAAAAACTGTGGGAAAAAAAAAAATACATATATATATATATCTAGAAGTCCATTTTAGCTATTCTGTATACTTATCCTATGCCATATAATTAATTAGCATAGAACAAAAAGCATCTTCCAACAGCCAAAGCAGGATAGACTACTGTAATTGATTCTTTTAATTATAATGGAACCACAACTATGGAGCATATTGCAAGGGTACAAGTCAAATCTGTCAAATGTAGAACATAAATGTCTTAACACAATAATCAAGTAAATGAGGCGAAAGCTATGTTGATTGGTTTGATGTAACCATGTCAGATTGTATAAAAAATTCAACACATTGTACCCCACATACGCATAAATGTATTCATGATCTATGTGTATATGACTTAATAAAAAAATTTTTAAAAAAGTAAAGTATTTTGGCTCTAAATAATAAGTTCATGGAAAAAAAATAATGGAAATACTTCTCAGTACTACCAACATCTTTAAGACACAGTGAGTTAAAACTTTAATGTGACATTTTTTCAAGACTTGAGCTGTATTACTTAATGGTAATAGCTATTTTATCAAAATGTATTTTGAAATGTTTATTTCAAACACAGTAAATCTTTTATTGTATCCCATAAAATATTTAGCATTTCCATTTCCTATTAACAAAAAATACAACTTTGCTAGCCAGTTATCTAATTAAATTTTAGCAGTATATGCCCTTTCATCAAGTACAGAAATAAAGTTTGATCGTAATGCCTAATGAACAAATGGAGCTATTTCTGATCTTTAAAATTTGATTCTTATTTAATTACTCCTAAAAGCCATGCATTAGAATATATTTACTAAATTCCATGTTTTTTTAAAAAAAATCATACTTCTTAGTTTGTAAATAATGCAATTTTATCAACATGTATGTCATTTTCTCATTAGGTAGAAAATAAGGAATAGGATATAGATTTATTATCTTAAAAGCTTATTATGGAATAGGTGTATAAATTGCATTAATTGATTAGGTATACAATAATTTAATCCTGAATAATTTTTGTAATGTATTTTATAAGATGTGGCCTATCATTTTTTTCTGTAAATTTTATAAAACATAGTTCCTAAAGTGAATAAAAGTATGTTTATTGCAATCGAAAAATAGAATCAGACTTTTTCTGATAGAGAATAGATCTTATAAGACTATTGGGTAAAAATGAGACTCGGCCTTCCTAACTAAATTATATGGCAGAGAATTCTCATAACCTAAGCAGGCTAAATCTGTAGCTGCAGGATTTTGATAAATGTATATGTGAAACTTGTGATTAAATAAAAGTATTTTATCAAAAAATATTCCAATTCAAAGGTATATTGAATTTAACACTGTTTTGATTTTTCTCAATTCTTTCTGAAGTTAAAAAAGATGGCTTTAAATTGCAGAGTAACAAACGTAATTAATAATAATTCTCTAACTTTGCATAAAGACTATATTTTCTGAAAATAGAAAGTGACTCAACTAAGTCACAATTTTTTTTTTTTGTAATTCAAAAATATTTTGGTGGTTTCCAATATTTTACAGCTATAAAAATCTAAAAAGGATTCAGTGGATTTTCAGGTGACATATTATTAAGAAAAATAACCCTTTGATGATAGACTATTGTTTGAATTTTGGCTTATAACCAAATAAAAGTTTGAAGAATCAAGTGATACTGCTTTTTAAAAGAGAAATTTCTATCCCTGTGCTTATTTACATAAACATAGTTTTTCAGTATTTACACTTATAGAGGCAAAAAAAAAAATGGAAATGGAATTAATGCTGACCCTTTTTTCAATTGGCAGCAAGCCATTTTCACTGATACATACATGCACTAATTTAGAATAAAATCCAATTTATCTTCTCAGAGAGCACTTGTAGTAAAATTTTACTCCTTGTTTTTCAGTTACTTACCAAAATTTGTAATATATAAATGTTCAGATCAAGTGTTCACAACTCATTACGATGACATCTCATTCCAGAAGCAATTTGATCATATTAAGACTTATGGTCACAGGAAATGAAAGCAATTAAAAACTTTTATGTACATCTTTTATTACACAGTTTTCTGATAGGATGATTAATGAAAGACTTCCAATATTATATTTATATGAAATTATGTGTAGAAAGTAGAATGAAAGTTTGAACAACCCAAACAAGATATAAAAGAATGATTATAATTCTTGAATGTTAAAATAAACCTTATTTGTGTCCTTTTTTTTTTTTTCTAGAGACAGAGTTTCCCTTTGTCACCCTCACAGCAACCTCCAGATCTTGGGCTTAGGTAATTCTCTTGCCTCAACCTCCTGAGAAGCTGGGACTACAAGCACCTGCCACCACGCCTGGCTATTTTTTGTTGCAGTTTGGCTGGGGTGGGGTTTGAACCCACCACCCTTGGTATATGGGGCCAGCACCCTACTCACTGAGCCACAGGCACCGCCCTATTTTATAAGGATGATTGAGGAGAGCAGCCACAGTCAGAGATCCTTCCAGAAGCAAAGAAAAATGGGAGGGGGGATGACATCACAGATCTGAAAATTCATTTTACCCATCCCTTCAATTAATAGTGTGGTTAAGCATAGAGTCCAGGTTGGAAGTCATTATTCCTCAATATTTCTAAGGTGTTCGTCTACTATCTCCTGGTTTCCAGTGTTGCTGTTAAGTCCCAAAGACGTTTTAATTCCTGATTCTTTGTATCTGATCTGTAGTTTACCTCTTTGGAAGTATGACCTATAGTTTACCTCTTTCTTCTTATGTATTTTAATGCAACTACTAAAACATTTAAAAGTATGTATGTGATTTGTGTTATATTTCTAATGGGTGGTTCTGTGTTAGACCCTTTCCTCTGATGTCTGGTAAATTTTGGGGGTTTTTTTTGTGTGTGTATGTGTGAGATAGACTAATTGAGATGTAATATATCATGAAATGAACCCCTTAAAGCAGGGGTCCTTTTAAACAGGGGGCCAGTTCACTGTCCCTCAGACCGTTGGAGGGCTGGACTGTGGGCCCCGGGACGAGTTGGCTGCTAAGCAGGACAGGCAGCGGTGGCAAAAACATCCAGCAGTCTGGATAAATGTCCTGGGCAGGCTGCATGTGGCCCATGGGCCGTAGTTTGAGGATGCTGCTTTAAAGGGTAATTCAGTAGCTTTTATTACAGAGTATATTCAGAGTGTTGTGCAATTATCATCACTATCAAATATTTTCATCATCCTAGAAATAAACTCTGTATCCCTTAGTGGTCACTCCCCATCCCATCTACCTATAGTCCTTTGTTGCCACTAGGGTCTCACAGAGAAGCTGTGTCATGGAGAATAAGACCTGCAATTGAAATTGTATCCAAATAAAGGGGACCACCGCTCTCTCATGGTATGTGGCAAGCTTCTTTATTTTCTCCTAGCTTAAATAGCCAGCTCTGCACATGCGCACTGGTAATCAATACATCAATGACTTCATTGATATTCATTATAATCCATAATCCATCTCATGACTAAACATATTGTGACTATCTTGTGACCAGATCCTCCCTGGCCAGGAGCCTAGTAATCTATAGATTAACTGATACTACTTTATCTAACTTAATCCTTTTATGACTTAATAGAGAACATGTTGTTAGCCATTACTTCTTTGTTCTTTTCTGATAAAGCCTGAGCCTCTGGGGGAGAAAGATAAATTGAATACCTGCCCTACTGGCCTCACCTTCTGGAGGCAGTTACTTTAATCTTTAGGCAAGGCATAGTCAGGAAATTCCTAAGACATACAGAAACTTGTTTGTAAGCCTCCACTCCCATGTGGGGCTTAAGTCAGGGGGGTTTTATACCCGCAACCAACCCAGCCATATGGGATTCTGCCTCAGTTTCTCACAAGTATGCCTGCACAAAGTCTTTTCACTGCTCTCTCTCAAACAGCTTTTTTGGCCAGAAGCGTATAGGTCCTTGTAAACCACTAATCTACTTTCTGTTTCTATGTATTTATCCATTCCAGACATTTCATAAAAATGCAATGTGTGTCCTTTTGTGAAGGACTTCTCTCACTCGGCAGAATGTGTGCAAGGTTCATCCCTGCTGGGGCATCTATCAGCACGTCCTTCCTTTTTATAGTAGAATAGTATTCCAGTGTATGTATGTACCATGTTTTATTTACCTATTCATTACTTGGTGGACACTTGAGTTGTTTCCATTTTTTGGCTTATTATGAATAGTGCCACTGTCAACTTTCATGTACAAGTTCCTGTGAGAACACGTTTTCACTACTCCTCAGCATAGACCTAGGAAAGCTTATATTTTCAGAAAGAGGTGCTAAGGAGCAGGCTGCACTTTGTGAACATGGCTGTGAAGCCCGTGACTAGAGAAGCACTGGGTCATTCTCCCCAATTTTCTTTAGAGGGGGTGGATGGACTTCACAGAAAACTTCTCTAGCATCACACAAGGCCCAATCTGTCTGACAGTGTTCTGGAAATTGACTGAGAAAAGAAGCCTGGGCTTTATAACACACAGTGTGTCCATATTCATCTATTCCTTCCATTTTCTGTATTTTTACCTTCTCCTTTAACTGCCTAGAATTCCCCAATTCAAAATTTGTTTTGGTTTTTGCTCATCAGGGGGAGAGTAGGAAAAGGGCAATACTTGATTATTCAGAGCGGGAAAGGGATCAGGGCTCTCCTGTGGCTTTTGGCATCAGCGTCATACCCAGTTTCAGAAGTACTTGTGGCAGTGAGTTCCTGAGCCATTGGTGGCTTCTGCAGAATATATCTATTTTCCTTTTTGGCTTCCCCACTACCAATTTAGGATTCGGCTTTCTCCACTTTGCTTAATTTGCTCCAGATCCTATAGTTTTCTGGCTGTTGTCTCCTCTCCCATTCTTTTTTGGTTTTATAGGCACGTGCCCTCTACAAATGTCTTTTGTGCATTTTGGAGGCCTTTTGGAGAGAGTGAAATTAAATTCATATACTCAATGTTTACCTCAAAGACCCTGTTCCATGCATTTCTCATGTATCATTTCAAAGGCTTAAGGGAGAGTCCTCTAACCTTTTCTCAAACTGGCAAACCAAATCATCCTTCAAGACTCTGCATCTTATTGGGGGATCTGTAAGATGGAAGATATAATCACCCATGCCTATTTGACTAACTCCTGTATTACTCAGAATTTACTTCTACTCAGAAGACAAAGACAAATCCTGCCTTCTGGACCTTGGGAACCCTCTCTCTGTCACCCATGTGATTCCTCCCACTCCCTGACAAACCTGAAAGGTTTGCTGGCAGGTGCAGCTTTGAAATCTTTTGGTATCGGCTCGGCGCCTGTGGCTCAAGTGGCCAAGGCGCCAGCCACATACACCTAAGGTGGCGGGTTCGAATTCCCAGCCCCGGCTGCCAAACAACAATCATGGCTGCAACCAAACAATGGCTGGGCGTTGTGGTGGGCGCCTGTGGTCCCAGCTACTTGGGAGGCGGAGGCAGGAGACTCGCTTGAGCCCAGAGGTTGGAGGTTGCTATGAGCTGTGATGCCAAGGCACTCTACCCAGGGGGATAGCTTGAGGCTCTGTCTCCAAAAAAAAAAAAAAAAAAGAAATCTTTTGGTATCTTGTCTGAACAGTGGTGTGAACCTAGCGTTAAGGATCTAGAAGAATTCTCCAGACATCCTCTCATCAGCTAACTGCCTTGCCTTCACAAGGCATTGCTCTGAAATATTCCAGAGTAAGAGAGAAATGTGTCCCTTCAATAAATGTTTAGAAACTCAAACAGAAAATCTTTACATCTATCATTGATATATGATTTATCAATTGCTAATTTCATTCTAAGTATTGTGCTAATAATCGTTTATTAGAAATATCTTTACACAATCCTTAAAATAACCCCATAATACAGATACTATTGTTTCCATGTTACAGAACAAAACAGGGCACTTGGTAGGAAGTTTTTCACATCCACAAGGACACTGGGTTTGCTGAGAGAGTTAGAACTCACCAGGCTACATCCAAAGTGAGTGATCTTAACCCTAATGTAACTCCATGGGATTAACCTTTATTTGTGCACTTGTCTTGGTTTATAGTTTTGTGGTGCTTTCTCTACAGGAAACTTCTCGACAATTGTTCCTCTACCACCATCTTTCATAAACAAAGGTAAGAGCTGTCAGTCAGTGGGCAGCATATGATAATATAACTATTTAGTCAAACTCGGCAATCCTGATTGTTAGATACAGCTAGAATTTACTTAAGAAACTCCATTATAGGCTCGGCGCCTGTGGCTCAAGCGGCTAAGGCGCTGTGTTAGGACATTTATATTCTACACTTAGTAGATTTAACATGTACCCTTGTAAAATGCACCATAGGTGTGGTATCACCAATTACCCACTCTCCACCCATATTCCCCCCTCCCCTCCCCTCCTCCTCCTTTTTCCCCTTTATCTTGGGCTGTAGTTGGGTTATAGTTTTCATATGGAAGTGTGGGTACTTATAAATTGGTTTCATATTAGGGCTGAGTACATTGGATGCTTTTTCTTCCATTCTTGAGATACTTTGCTAAGAAGACTATGTTCCAGCTCCATCCATGTAAACTTACAAGAGGTAAAGTCTCCATCTTTTTTAAAACTGCATATTTTGTGGTGTGCGTATTCCAAAATTTATTAATCCATTTGTGGGTTGATGTCCATACTACCCAAATTTATTAATCCATTTGTGGGTTGATGTCCATACTACAATTTTAATGCAGTTCCTATTAAACACCATTGTCATACTTTAAAGACCTGGAAAAAATAATACTTTGTTCTTTTATATGGAATTGGAAAAAACCTTGAATAGTCAAGACATTACTCAGAAATAAAAACAAATCAGGAGGAATTAAACTACCTGACCTCAGACTAGACTACAAATCAATAGTGATCAAAAGAGCATGGTATTGGCACAGAAACAGAGAGGTAAATGT
>CAUYQV010008372.1:0-12379 GCA_963574575.1 Galagoides demidoff
TCCCAGCTACTTGGGAGGCGGAGGCAGGAGACTCGCTTGAGCCCAGGAGTTGGAGGTTGCTATGAGCTGTGATGCCATGGCACTCTACCCAGGGGGATAGCTTGAGGCTCCGTCTCAAAAAAAAAAAAAAAAAAGAAGTCAGCCCATTACAAACCAACAGAAAACTCAGCTCTGTACATCCAACTGTACCCCAAATTGGCACTTGGCTGGGACTCTTATAGCTATCAGCTGACAGGTTTGTGTCCATAAGTCAAGAGGGAGCCCAGACTTCCAGTTTGGGACAGGTATTGGCTAAGGCTAACACAGAAAGAGGGCCCTGATTCACTAACAGTTTGAGTGGCCCTAGACAGGGCCAAGACAGGAACTCTTCTGAGAAAAGGCAAAGGTCACAGTGTAATCCCAACACTCTGGGAGGTGGAGGCAAGTGGATCCCTTGAGCTCAGGAGTTTGAGATCAGCCTGAGCAAGAGCAAGACCCCATCACTACTAAAAATAGAAAAACTAACCAGGTGTTTTGGTGGGCACCTGTAGTCCCAGTTACTTAGGAGGCTGAGGCAAGAGGATCACTTGAGCCCAAGTTTGAGGTCACTGTGAACTACGATGCCTCTACCCAGGGCAACAGAGTAAGACTCTGACTTAAAAGAAAGAGAAGTAAGGCAGGAAGGAAGGAAGAGAGGGACGGAGGAAGAGAGAGAGGAAGGGGGGGAAGGAAGGAGAGAAGAAAAGGCAAAGGTCTCAGTCACAGAGGTGCTAACGAGTGACAATCTGTCCAACTGCACACCAGTGGATCTCTCTCCTAGTTGCTCCACAGCCTAAAGTTTGGCTATGAGAAAAAGCTTTTTTATTTCTGCATCTAGAAGCATCAGAGCTACCAGACAGTCCTTTCCACAATTGGTCTTGATTTGGAATGACTCTCCTATTTTCCTCCTTTGTTCTATCTTCCTAATTTTTACAGGGAAAAAAAGATTTCTGCAGATATTTTCTAACAGTTTCACTTTCTGTCTTCGTGACCTTTTATCTTTGATAGGAAAACCCAACAGTTCTAGATAATACACCTCACCTTTTTTGCTTGTGACCCCAAACAGCCACTATTCCCTTTGGTCTAGTGGTAACAATACCATGGAAGGGCCCTTCTCTCCCCATCACTGAATCAGACCCTTTCCCCTTATCTTTAATAGTTCTCTCTCCGTTTTTGGATTATTTCCAATAGCCTAACCCTATGCTGAAAATTCCTTCAACCATTTCTCAGTGACTAGACACCGTATGTAAGATTAAACTCACACACACTCTCCCACCATATTCCATATCCCCCTTCCTGCTTTATATTTTCTCCTCAGAACTTAAAACAAATTTTATATCTTACTTATTGTTTGATTCCCCTACTGAATCCTCTATTAGAAATCCCCTACTAGCAATTCTATTATTAATTTAAAATTTTCCCTCCTTATGATGAGGGTAAGAACCAAGAACCCTGGAACCTAGAATTATGCTTAGCACAGAATAAATTATTTGCTGAATGAATGAAGGAACAAGCCAGGGGTTCCAGGCCTCTTTTACATTTTGTAACTCAGTCTCATGTTCTCCATTCATACTCTAGAACCGCAAAGGACTCCCTCCCATTTTTAACTCCAAATTATGGAGAGATCTTAACTGACCTTTAACTAAGGTTAAACTGACCTTAACTCCAGAAACTTAAAATGCTATCCCCCATTCAAATAATCAAGGTTCTCCCCTCCTTCTAGTGGTTTATTTAAATGTGGCTCCAACTCCTGTCAGGTTGATCTTCATAGGCTCATATCTACCCCTCACCTCCATGGCTACTGCTGTTGCCCTGGCCCAGGCCACCATTATCCCCACCTGGTATTATTTAGTCTCCTGTCTTATCCCTTCCAACCCACACTCCCTAAACCTGAAAGAGTAAGCTTTCAAAAACTGCAAATCAGATCACCTAAGCCTCCTTCCTGCTGCAGCACCCAGAGCTCCCCATCACCTGCAGGATCAAATCCCATCTCCTTCCCAAGTTACCCACTGCCTTCCTTATATTGAAGAATTATGTACAATTGCTCAACCCCACAGAGAAACAATGCCAAGCCCTTCCCCCTGCTTTCTTCTCTAAACCTAGTGTTCTTTTATCCTCCTAGAGAGCCACGGCTCAATCTCAGGGTACACCTCCAGCATAAGCACCTCTCTAAAGAACTCCTTAATTCTCAGACACACTCTACAACAGCATTTATAACTGTGAGCTTGCTGTTGCTGGGGATAACACCAAGGATCTATCTTTGCATCCACACTGCCATGTGCAAAGTATGCGCTTGGTAAAGGTTTTAGAGTGAGTGAATATGCAGAAATGATGAAACTCCACCTTCCCAAAGAGTCTGTTCAAATAAAACTCAAGAGTAGCTTCCTTCATGTCACCAGGCTGCTTCTAGAATCCCCTGCTCATTCTAATCATGTTCATTTCTACAGAGTCCTCTACTGGGTCTTTTTAGCCCTGTTATTAAAAAAGGGGGAAAGAGAATAAGAGGTTAAGGTTAATACCTAATCGTGTAGGAAAAAACGTGTAGAGAAAATATTTCCCACCAGCCCAAAGACAGAAGCCTAAAATAAGTGTGACATGCAGAAGCTTCACCTGTGTATCAAAGGTCTTCTGTCATCTGTGCTATTATCTCAATTTAGCAGCTTTATACAACATGAGGACAGTTCAGAAAGAGTCAGGAAGTTGTGTAGACATACTTTATTCCTGGAGTTCTATCCACAAAGGTTTTCAAACTGAGTTGAGGAAAGCAAAAATCATGAAATCATGGTCTCAAAGAAACAGTTAAAGGAGAGAATACGATTTAAAGACCCAACCGTTTAGCTAAGCCTTGGATCTTTCCCTATTTCCCATGCAATACTAAAACTTTCCTTTATACATACACAATGTACACAAATTTAAAGAAAAAAATGTGCCAAATTTACACAATTTGAGATTTAAAAAATCAACAAACCCACTCTCTAGCATTTGTTTGGGGGCTTTTTGCATATTTGTTTTGTGGGGGTAAGGTCAGTGTCATATAAACTTAAAATAAAATTACCAATAAATTAACAAAAATGGGTATTCCCAAAGATTCAACAACTTGGTGATTTATAAACATACTTAATAATTACACCTGCTTTTATTTTTGAAATTTCAGGTAATACACTATACAAAGTACAGCTTACAAAGTCGCTATCATTGTCCTTTGACCAAACATACTTAGTTTAAATAATGCAGCAAACTCCCTTCTCTTGAATAAGTCCCACAATCCCCAAGAACAGAGCCTGTAATACTCAGGTCCTAAAATGCCAAAATGTCAAGCAGGGGTTACATCCACACCCCAGTCCACTGACACCTTCAAGTTTAAGAGCAGGTTCCACCCTTCTAAACAGAAAGACATTTGTCACAGCTGGATCTTTGAAGTGAACTTCGAAGCAAAGTTTCTGACCTCAGCACAGCCTGTAAAGCTCTCTAGGTCAAGGAAATTCCAGGTGAAAACATTTTCCTCCTACATCCATAAATTCTCCAACTAACAGAATTAATGAATCAAGAGAAGAATAAAGTACCCTTGCTAATAGCAAAGCCAGAGAAAAGAAAAGGCCAACTGAGCACATAGGATTATTTCAAGGCTGACAGTCAACCTACACATGCCCAAACTCAACCGCTGCAGTCTCCGGTGGAGTCTCTGGTGGAAATGACTACTTCTCCCATCTCTGATTTAAACTATTCTCTTTTGGAGGATCCCCTTTCCCCAGGGGCTTTTAACTGTATAATTATGCAGCATGTGGGCAACACAAAATACAATACAGCTTTGCAAATGTAGGCTTTTAAAAATCAATGTTATTTTCTCTACATACTTCCAAAATAGATGTTCCCCTCAAACCAGAAGATTTTAGGAAAACATAAGAACTGTTTAAAAGGGGGAGGGGAGCAGATTACTTAGAATCCTTATTTTAGATACCACTTATTATTTATACATCACTTCCCAGACCTCAAAAATTTGTGTCCTATATAAAAATAAAAAAGAAAAGAAAAAGTAGCAGCCCAATAAAAACATGCAGAACAGCAGTAAGGAGTATAAAAGCAGGGACAAGGGGTCAGATTACAAAGCTGATAGAGTGAGAGAAACAGAATTATCAAGGCTCCTCCAGGGCCATTTCCCACATTCAAACCACTTGGTGGCTTGAAAAGTTCAATGCTCTATCAGGCTCAGGTGTACAGTATATGCAGTAAGATGAATACTACAGTAATAAAGCGTCCTTAAACAAATGAAAGTCAAAAGCTGAAAATGCAAACATTTTTTTTAAAAAGAAACCTCAATAAAAGGCAGTGTACACTTAGAAGTGTATAAACCCATCTAAATCCTCCCAAGTCCTGTAGGACAGAGCTAATGTCCTATTGCCTATTTTTACAATAAGCCAAGTAAGGCCTAGAGAAGTTTTATTCTTCACATTTTTTTTGCAAAAAAAAGGCACACAGAAACATTTGAATGGGATTTAAGGGTGCCTAAATGAAATGCCAAGGTGATTTCTTTAAGTGCTCAAAAGTTTTGAAGGGCTCCATACCCTGACATCCACGGATATGCCCCCCACAACTTCAGGAATATCAACAGCCAACTGGTGAGCTGTACATTTTCAAAGTTCTCTTTCCTTCCAAAGGTCTCACTAGGACAGCTCTGCCACAGTATCCCTTTCTGCAGTATGAACAGATCTGTGTGATACCTGACACACACTGATCCTGAGATTCTCCCTTGATAAAGTATCCTGAAACAACTGAGCTGCATCCCAAATCGGATGCTAAAAGGAGATTATGTTTTTCATTTCATACAAACAGGATAGGGAAAGAGATGACAAGGCAAAGAGGTGCACATACCTTTCAACTGGTCAGCAACCACGCTCTGGCCAAGGCGTTCGATAACTTTCCCATCTTCCATTTCGTACCGGTCGTCTAAGTACTTTGCAGTAGCCTCAGAAATGTGAACCTTGCCAGCCACTCCCAGTTGCTCCATGAGGTTGGCCAAGTTCACATCATTGGACCACACATCGAATTTAAATCTCCTCATGCCCAATATGCCACACAATACGGTCCCCGTGTGAACCCCAACGCGCATATTTACCATTTCTTTCTTCTCCTGGCAGAACTGCTCGATGGCCTTTATCATGCCTAAGCCCATTTCAATGCAGCAGTAGGCATGGTCTGCCCGGGGCTCTGGACACCCTGCCACACAATAGTAACAGTCTCCCAGAGTGCTGATTTTCTCACACTTGGTCTCTTCACAGAGCCGGTCAAAGCGACCAAACAGATCATTCAGGAGACCCACCAGGGCATGAGCAGACTTGTTGGCGCTCATCTTGGTGAAGCCCACAATATCTGCAAATAAAATACTGACTTCTTCAATCTGTTGCATCTTAAAAGGGCGGAATGCTATAGGAGCTTTCTGTATAGAAGACTTTTTCTTTCTGTTCTTGGGGCTTGAGGTGGCATGCCTCTTGGCAGAATTCTCACTCTCTTCATCCCCCTGTCTCATCAAGTCATCAGCTATGATTCTTGGCATAACAGAATGGATCATCCTCTCTTTGAGGGCTTTTTCCACTTCCAGATCTTTCCCGTGCATAATAGACTGTCCTACCTTTAGGAAGGTGCTCCTGGACCTCACCTGAGACATGATGAATAGGTGGATGCCGATGGCGTGGACGCAGCCATGGAGTAGGGCCCTGCTCAGCAGCTCCCAGTGCAGGGCCCCAGCCGCCGGCCAAGGAAAACAATCTTCATCTCGGAAATGATAGCCAAAGGTCTCAAAAAGAACAGAATAGGCCACCCCCAAAAACAAGCTCAAGTACAAAGGTAAGTGCATGACTGTGTAGAGCAAAAAGAGCACTTCAATGCACATGGAAAAGCTCCCCACTTGAGATAAGCAAGTGTCTGTGGGCTTGACTGCGCGAGTATGATTGGAGCTGTCAACGCGTCCTGAAAGAGGCGTCAAAACCTGAAACTGCGCAGCCAGGGTCAGGGAGAACACCAGCAGAGTAAGAGCCAGCGACGTCCACGCGTAATGCCGGGCATACAGTTTGGTGAAGGTAAACAGAAAAAAGCCCACACACACCACGAGGAAGCACAGCGCAGGGGCTACCATGACAATAAGTTTGGATCTCATGTGGACAGAAAAATAAATGCTCCAGAGAAGGCAGGCGAAGCCGATGTAGAAGAGCGCATACCGGAACCGGCGCTGGGTCTGTGGGAAGCAGCGTTCCAGGCAGGCCTCCTCCAGGTTCACCGAGTCGAACTTGGGGTCCCACCACCGGCTGGAGGCCCTCTCGAACAGCTGGGGCAGCTTCTTCTGCCTACGCAGGCGGCCTCCGCCGCCCACTCTCCGGGGGACTCCCCCGGAGTCCCCGGAGCTGCTACAGCTGGAGGAGATGCTATACTTGCAGTGTTTGGGGTGGCTGGAGGACAGCTGCTTGGGGTTGATCTTGACCCGTACGCTGTTGCTATCTCCGCTGGAGTCACAGGTCACCTCAGTACTGTGGTGGTGCAGCAGCTGCTGGTGGGGCGGAGAAGCCATGTTGCCGAGCGCCCGCGCCTTCCCCGTCCGGGGTCGCCAGTACCTGTAGGCAAACAATGAAGAGTTAGTCTGGGTTTCCAAACACACACACACAACCCGCTGAAGGCCACCGGGGCTATGCCCTTCCTAAGTGGTGGCTCCACTTGCTTCCTAAGCAAGCGGCTTGGAAAGGCACCAGAAGCTCACAAAACCCGTCGGTAATGGCTCATCAGTGCCTCCAACGTTCCCCCTTCGAGGCGGACGAGAACCATTTGGGACGGACCTAGAACACCGGGGGTCCCGGAGCTTGGCTGCCTTCGTCCCGGGGGCGCGCGGCTCGCCCCGAGGGTGGCCTCAGCTCCGCGCGGCTGCTGCTCCTCGCACGCCCGTCTGCTCCAACTGCAGCTCTGGAGGGAAGTTCAGACCTTGAGCGCTCTCAGCACCGCGAGCCGCTTGCGCAAAAACAACTCTGCCGGCGGCGAGAAGCCCTTCATCCTGCAGAAAACGAAGCTCGGATGCGTCAAAGGCAACGCGCGAACTGACCCGGGGCCGCGGCCAGCTGTCCCGGCTCCGGCGCCGCAAGCACGGCGGACTCCGTCCCGCGTCCCCGGGCGGTCGTCCCCAGCGCTAGGAGCCGTCTTTGCCCTGGACGTCGGGCGTGCGGCTGGGGGGTCACCCGGCCCGGAGTTTGCGGGACTCGCGACTGGCGGACGCCCCCGTCAGAGCCACCCGTCTAGCGGGGCCTGCTTCCCAAGCCAAGCGCGCCGCCGCTCCCGCCTGGGGCCGACGATGCGCCGGCCAGGCTGCGGGGCCGAGCTCGGGGAGCGGCGGGCGCAGGCCCCTTGGCCGGGCGCGGTGCGGGCGCTGCCGCAGAGCCGGGCTCCCGCGACGTTGCCGGGACACCCGCCGCCCGCGCCCACACCCCGGGGCCGCCTCCTGGAGCTAGAGATGCCGCCGCGGCCGCGCCCACCGCCGTCCCTCCAGCGGCCGCTGCCTCATGTCGGAAGAGCCGCGGCTGCCGCCGCCACCATCTCCGGCCCCCTCCCCCCCCTCTGCTGTCACTGACAGACGCGCGGCCGCGCCGCCCCTCGCCCAGCCGCAGCGCGCACGCGCGGCCCGTGCACGCCGCCGCCGCCTCCAGGGCCCCAGCCGCCCCCGCCTTGGTGCGCGCGCCGGGCTCGGGGCTGCGGGGCGGGGCGGACGCTCGTTCGGCTCCGCCCTCCGCCCCGGGCCGCGCCGCGCCCAGGGGCCGCCGGCTGCGGGCGCTCCATCAGCGGTGGGCTGGGCCC
The DNA here is from genome assembly GCA_963574575.1 of Galagoides demidoff. Classification (NCBI taxonomy): domain Eukaryota; kingdom Metazoa; phylum Chordata; class Mammalia; order Primates; family Galagidae; genus Galagoides; species Galagoides demidoff. The sequence continues at coordinate 7,846 of CAUYQV010008372.1, forward strand.
GGCTTCTCCGCTCCGGCAAGGCAACCCCCGCCTCCTCCGGGCCTCAGACTCTTGCGAGGAAACCTACGGCGCCTACTATTTAAGGAGCGGCTGGGGCGCAACGCTTGGGAAAGGAGAATGTTTGCCTTCCCACTCAGCGCACCTCTGGGATAAATCGAAGTTTTTCAGCCTTCGCATTTGCCTAAAGGGAGATGCCCCTTCCACTATAAATAACGAATACGTGCAGTCCCGCTGGCACTAGCAGTTCCCTGAACCTGCTTGCCATGCTGTCACGAGCCAGACTTCCAAAGCTGGGTCCCACAGAGGAGAACCACCTCCTCCTGTCCCAGTGGGAGTTTGCCTTCCCGTCCTTTGGCCCCTCTCCCCGCTTCTCATGAACAACTGTTATTCTCTTTCCACAAGTGAAACTTTCAAAGTAATATGCTTCCCATGAGGGCAGTGTGACTGGGCTCCATAAACATTGCCCGCTTTGTGTAAATTCAGTCTTATACTCCCAGCATACCCGTCTCTTCCCCCACACATCACAGAGACACTGCTGCCAGTCAAGGGCTCTTCTTTCTCTTCCCTTACCCCCAGGCCCAGCCTCAGAGTCCACACCAGAGCTCCAAAGTAAAATGTGATCTATCCGTGCAATGGATTATTACTCAGCCATAAAAAGGAATGAAGCACAGACCCATGCTACAACGTGGATGAACCTTGAAAACATTATGCCACGTAAGAGAAGCCAGACACGAAAGACTACATATTTCATATGATTCCAATTCGTATGAAACGTCTAGAATTGGCAAATCTATACAGATTGTACCTGCCAGGGGCTGGGGGAGAAAGAAAGTGAGAGTGACTGCTAATGGGCTTGAGGTTTCCTTTTGGGGTGATATAAAAGTCTGGAATTAGAGGTGACCCATTATGCTTCTACCTAATGCCTTTGAATCATACTCTTTAAAAATGGTTTAAATGGTAAATATTATGTGTATTTAACTGTAATAAGGGGGAGCACTAAACGTAACTCATCATTGCTGTGGTATTCCTGCCAAAGTGAGTAATGTCCCCCCTCATCATGAGAGAACATCAGACAAACCCAAATTGAGAAATATTCTACAAGGTGATTATCCAGTATTCATCAAAAGTGTCAGGTCATGAAAGACAAAGTCTCAGGAATAGTCACAAATTAGGAACTGTCCTTATAGGACACAAAAACTAGATGGAAAATGGGCCCCTGATTTGGACTGTGGATCAGAAAAGGACACATAAGATCTGCAGTTTTGTTAATGGCAATGTGCCATGGTTAATTTCCTGGTTTTGATCTTTCCACTCTGGTTATATAAGACATCAACATTAGGGGAAGCTGGGTATAGGGTGTTACAGGGGAACTCCCTAGTATTTTTGTAACTTTTCTTTAATTCTAAAATTATTTCAAAATTAAAAGTTCTTTTAAAAGTTAAAAATAAAAATAAACTTTTATTAAGCATCAACTATGTACCAGGTACTTTTACTTACCTGAAGTTCAGGGAAGTAGTGCATTGCACAGGCTAGTAAATGGGATAATATTTGTAAACTAACATTGACCAGACATGTAAAAAATGCCAGAGAGCACTGGACACTTTCACTTGTAACCTATTTGATCATTACCACAACCCTCTGAGGTAGATATTATTGTCTCTCATTTAGAGATGTAAAACCAAGGATGGAAGAAAAAAGTGCCCAAAGCCCCACAAAGGGCAAGTTACTAGTTCAGATTCGAAACCAGATCTCAGATTTCAGAGGTCATGACACCCCAAATGACCTAGCACCACAGTCTGTGAGTCTCACAGTGGCCCAGCCCAGACTCTACCTGTCTCCTCCACCCACCCAGCTGAACAGGAGTCCCTTGGAGACAGGGCTCCCAACTTCCACTTACCCCCACTGACTGCAACACTGCACTCCTGGCTTCCTGGTTTCCTTAAACAATTTGAAAGGTATTTTTCCTACACTCCCCAAATTATCTCTGTCCACTGTCCATTTGTGCTGTACTTTCATATTTTTAAATTAATTAGCCCTGTCAGTTTTTAGACCTGAATAATAATCATACCCACCTCCCTGCTTCTAGTTTGCATGTGCTTCTAGAAGCAGTTGGGCTGCATTCCCTACTGTTGAAATCTACAAGCTCCCAGAGCCTCCCAGCCCCTAGGTTAGGTTATGAGTCATTCCATAAACTTCAAGGACTGGGGATATGACAACGTACAGACTAGGCCCCAGGGATACAATGATAGCAATCATATCTTCAAGGGACCTGGGAAGGATACCCATGGAAGGGACTGGGTTAAAAAGATGGCATCATTTAGGCTTGGTGACAGACTGGATGTGAGAGAAAGTTCTACAAAAGAGGTTAACCATGTTTTCATAATGCCAAGACCCAGAGGGAAAACATCAGAGGGTGCCGGGTCCTTCTCCTTGACCCCTGAAAGCATGAAGGTGCCTGATTCCCAAAAGATACAGGACACATGCACAGCTTTCTCCAAACATCCAACCCAGGCTGCTGCCAGATCTTCAGGGTTTCTCTCTATCTGTTATATAGGCAGAACTCCCACCCAATGTGGTATGGATCAAGAAGTATCCATACAAACTCTACAGAAGCCAGAAAGCTTTGCCTGCCCAGTGTCTCAACCTTGCCCCTGTTCACATGCAAATTCAGCTGATGGGCCATGGCCTGGGCTCCAAGCCATCAGAGGTGACAACCATGACCAGCTTTGAGATTTGTAGTGTATTGACTGAATTCTGGCCATTCTCCTCATGCCAGACCCTGAGGCTTGGCAGTGCCCATGTTATTTTGGGTTATCAGGTGGGCAACAATCTCAGAGAACCTCCACTGGAAGATGAGAATCCCTGCTGTTATCAGATCATGTGTCCAAAGCTTCGGTTACAACCTTTGAGTCTTTTTTTTCTTTCAATTGATAAGTGTGAGGTTGTAGGAATGTACCCACATTTTTTTCCTACCATTGACTTCCTTGATCCTATGGTGACTGGTCACAAGTCTCAGCAGCGGCCTTCACATTGACAGAGAGGATCGGGTATGCTGGCAAAGCAAAAGAAGACCTGTTAGAGAAGATGACCAAAAATCCATTGCAGGCTCCTCCATATTCCAGGAATACTCAATCTAGCCATGTACATAGAGTCTAAATCCTCCAATGCCTGGTGCAAGCCCAATAAATACTCTTTGAACAAATGCATGTGGGAATTAAAGTAGTTAAGATGTATGTGAAGTAGTTAAGCTCACAGTTGCCTTTGATAAGCAGAATCAACAACATTTTATATAATGCTTTTGAGCTTACAACTCTTCTCTACCTGCATTTATATTAGAGGCTGGGTTTAAACATCACTCTGAAATACCTGACGGCCAGGTATAAGCCCTCATGGGAGCAGGGAGGCCAACCCATCACATTTTCAAGTAAAGAGGAGCCAGTTAGTGGCCCCACCAAGATAACCTTAGTCGAGAGAGAGAATGGCAGATTTGGAGTAAATTGTGGTGTCTGCTTCTCAGTTGTGACCTGTCCCAGCTCCTGCAAGACTGTTTACTGCTCCTGTCCCAACCTGTGGGTAATGGGAATACATTATACACCCAGGTGTTGGAATATTTATACACCCAGGTGTTGGTGTATAAAGATCTGTGCAAGAGCTGTGTAGTGGGTGGAATAGTGTCCCCTCAAAATTCATGCCTACCAGGAACCTCAGAATGTAACTTTATTTGGAAATAAGGCCTTGCACATATAATTAGTTAAGATTAGGTCATATTGTATTAGAGTGGCCCTAAAGACTGGCGCCCTTATAAAAAGATCAGAGGTCATAGAGACTCGCGGGGAGGAGAAAACCATATGAAGACAGAGGCTGAGATAGGAGTGATGCAACTGCAACCAAGGAATGCCTCCGTGCAGTGCTGGGAGCCCCCAGCAGCCGGAAGAGCCAGGAGGGATCCTGCCCTAAAGCCTGCCACCAGGGCAGAGCTCTGCTAGCACCTTGAGTTCAGTCTTTAGGCTTCTCGAACTTCTGTTATTATGGCAGTCTCAGGAAACAAATACTAGCTGTTTTGTTACAAACTCTGCCAGATGTCAGGGTATAATTAGCACCCAAGTGACCCCTCTCACAGCGGTGGACAGAAGAGACAAGGGATGAGAGGCTCTGCTCCACTTCAGAGCAGACTACAGCAAATCTTTAGCATCTGAAGAGCTCAGAGAGCGGCTGGAGAATCCCAAAGATGGGGGTGGGGGTGAAGATCAGCCCTGACCAGTAGGAGTGAGAAAGAGCAGGGGAAATTCTATCGCTTCTGTTCAAAAAGCTCAGGTTGGCTCGGTGCCTATGGTTCAATCAGCTAAGGCGCCAGCCACGTACACCTAAGGTGGCGGGTTCGAATCCCCAGCCCGGCCCGCCAAACAACAATGATGGCTGCAACCAAAAAATGGCCAGGCGTTTGTGGCGGGCGCCTGTGGTCCCAGCTACTTGGGAGGCAGAGGCAGGAGACTCGCTTGAGCCCAGGAGTTGGAGGTTGCTGTGAGCTGTGATG
>CAUYQV010008373.1:0-10492 GCA_963574575.1 Galagoides demidoff
GCCTCCCAAGTAGCTGGGACCACAGGCGCCCGCCACAACGCCCGGCCATTTTTTGGTTGCAGCCATCATTGTTGTTTGGCAGGCCCGGGCTGGGGATTCGAACCCACCACCTTAGGTGTACGTGGCTGGCACCTTAGCCGATTGAGCCATAGGCGCCGAGCCTAAAATGTTAAACACTTGAAAACTTCCTTTGTGTTGTAGAACTCAGCTTGCCACCCTAATTTGGATGAATAGCCTTGACTGACCTGGCAGCCAGGGTTAGGACCCCAGACCCTGGGTCCTGGGAGCTGGGCCAGGCAGAGCACAGAACCACCAACAGCTGCAGGGGTAGGAGCTACACCGGGAGCCCGAGGTCCCACAGGAAATGCAGGCAGCTCAGGACACAGCCTACCCAAGCCCATGTACTGCTGTGCAAAGTGAACAGGCTGGACCACTTCAGTGAGCAACCGCTGCTGGTAACAGGGCTGAATGCACCATCCTTCCATAAAGGCCCCTCAAGGTACAGCAGAGGTGGTGTACAATGGGAGGTGCCTGTAGCTCAGCGGGTAGAGCGCTGGTCCCATATACTGAGGGTGGCAGGTTTGAACCCGGCCCTGGCCAAACTGCAACAAAAAATAGCTGGGTGTTGTGGTGGGCGCCTGTAATCCTAGCTACTCGGGAGGCTGAAGCAAGAGAATCGCCTAAGCCCAGGAGTTGGAGGTTGCTGTGAGCTGTCAGTTCCAACCTGCCATGACAATGAAAAATCCAGACTGAAAACAAAGGAGTCACTTCCACAAGCACACACATTTTGATTCTGGAAAATGCCTTCACTTTAAGCACTACCAGGGGCGCGGTAATGTAAAGGTTGGCACCTCTCTCTGACAAATAATTAAGAGAGAGACATGTGACTCCAATTCCCACTGAGTGTAGCTGTAGCAGTTCTCCAGTTTCCTGTGAGAGGCAGGCAGAATCACTGGGTACCAACCTTTCTTCCCATCCATGCATCTTCACAGCCTTGAAGGACTCACTCAGGACCATCCGCATGAGCTTTGGCACAAAGGGAGACTCACATTAGTGGAAGCACAGCTCAGACTTCACAAAACACCTCACCCGCAACCTAAGTTCTAGGAGCTGCTTGAGGATAAGGCCATGGCCACAGTCACCTCTGCCTGCCCCAGAACACATACATGGCAGGCCCTCAAGAACTGGTGACAGGATCAGTGTTGGTGCAGACACCAAGCCCTCAGGACCCCAGCCCTGGGAATGCACCCTCCACCTGGCAGAGAGGCCCCAACTTTCTGAGAACAGCAGGACACTGACCCCACACCAGTATGACAGGCAGTGATTCAGCCTGTGCCCCGGAGCTGGGAGGGACAGGCTTGTTTCAGAAGTGAGACCTGGGAGGGAAGAACAGTCCTGTCCCAGGGTCTGAACTCTTCCTGCCTTCCCCCTCTTCCAAGCACTTCTCTCCTGCGAGGCACAGAACTGCGTGTGTCTGGGGCTTACTGACCTGCCCCACTCTGCCTTCTTTCCCAAGTGCCAACCTCTGCTCTCTAGGCAGCCCCATCTGAACACCCGACACACGCCATCCACGTAAGCCTGGAGCAGGTATGAGCTGGACACTGAGCCAGAGGAACAGACTATGACCTGTCCTCAGTGTGGCGCACACACTGACCCAATGTCTCCATAGGTCCCGGATAGTGACAGCATCCCTTTATCTCGAGACTGCTCTAAAGTCACAGTGAGTAGCACCTTAGTAACAAGACCTAGAAGTTCAAAAGGAAGCAAGGTGGGGAGGCAGGTAGGGGTGGCAACACATCACGTCTAGGAGATTCAGGTTCCCTTTACTCCTCAGGGCCAATCAGTCCCCTAAAGAAGAATGTGATGTGAGAAAGGGGACAGGAGATAGTTCTATACTGCCTGTATCATCGCCAGCCAACAGGCTCAGCACTGCACAGCAGACTCCAGGGCCTCACCCTAGGGCCTCAATGCCGCTGCTGAGCCCACCAGCTGCTGACTCTTTAGCAAGGTCACAGGTGTAGCTCCCATTCTCTGAGCTGCAAGTTGATGTACATGTTTTGAGAGTCAAAAAAAAATTTTTTTTTTTTTGAGACGGAGCCTCAAGCTATCCCCCTGGGTAGAGTGCCATGGCATCACAGCTCACAGCAACCTCCAACTCCTGGGCTCAAGCGAGTCTCCTGCCTCCGCCTCCCAAGGAGCTGGGACCACAGGCGCCCACCACAACGCCCGGCCATTTTTTGGTTGCAGCCATCGTTGTTGTTTGGCGGGCCCGGGCTGGGGACAATGATGCATTTTAAAAAGCAGAAGTCACACACATACAGATTGAATAAACAGAAAAAATAGAGACACAGCAGAGAGAATATTAAATACCAATATACTTATAAGCACAGATGAAGTAGATAAATTTAGAAAATGTGAAATAAAAAAAATGATTCAAAATGAAATTTAAAACTCTGATAGCTCAATTACCATAAAAGAAATTGAAATATGAGATCCATTCCAAATTCAACTGAACTTATTTTTTTCTATCTTATATAAAAGGTGTCCTCAAAAAAAAAAAAACTGAGGAGAATGAAAAGAGATAAAGCTACAAATTCATTTTAGTAATTTGGTATACCAAATATCAAATTAGTATTTTTAATTCTTTTCTTTTTGTTTTTTTTAGAAAGAAGTGAAAAGTGAGACTCTGTTTCACTTTATCACCCTCAGTAGAGTGCTGTGCTGTGGCATCACAGCTCACAGCATCCTCCAACTCCTGGGCTTAGGCGATTCTGTTGCCTCCCCAGTAGCTAAGACTACAGGCACCTGCCACAATGCCCAGCTATTTTTTTGTTGTTGCAGTTTGGCCAGAGCTGGGTTTGAATCAGCCACCCTTGGTACATGGAGCTGGTGCCCTATCCACTGAGCCACAGGCACTGCCCATATTCTTAATTCTTAAAATGAATAAGGATACTACAATGAAAGAAAATGGAAATTATAAGCCAATTTTACTTATAGACATAGGTACAAAAATACTAAATAATTAATCAACTGAATTTAACCTATATCATGACCAAGTTGAGTATAACATCAGAAAATCTATCTAAGAAATTTGCTACATTAATGAACTTTGAAGTAGAAAAACCAAATGACTAACTCAATAGAAATATAAATTATCTGATAAAGTTCAATATCTATTAATTATTAGGTCAAAATTGGTTTCTTTTTAAATTTAATTCAATTTAAATATTTATTTTTTGAGACAGAGTCTCATTCTGTTGCCTCAGGCTAGAGTGCCATGGCATCAGCCTAGCTCATAGCAATCTCAAACTTCTGGGGTCAGGGGATCCTACTGTCTCAGCCTTCAATGTAGCTCAGACTATAGGCACCCAGCTAATTTTTCTATTTGTGGTAGAGATGGAGTCTTGCTCTTGCTGAGAGTGGTCTCCAACTCCCGAGTTCAAGTGATCCTCCTACCTCAGCCTCTCAGAGTGCTAGAATTACAGGTGTGAGCCACTAAGTTCAGCTCAAAATTAATTTCTTAATTTAGATTAAGATTTAGAATAAGAAAAGGTGAAGACAGAGCAAGACGGCTGACTAAAGATATCTGACTCTTGTCCCCCCCCCACGAAAAAAAGAACCAAGGCAACAAATAAACAGCTAAGATTTGACTAGAGTGTTGACAGAAGAGCACTGAATTAATTGCTCTGGGGGAATAGACAGGCACCTGACAGGATTGGAAACTCAGGAAGAAGCTAGGAAGCACCTGACCTCTGCAGCTCTGTCTCCCTTGTGCACATTTTGGATCAGCTGGGAGACAGGAAAGGGTAAACAGAAGAATACCACCAGCCACCATTGCCATTGCAAATATCTACAGTCCTTACTACTGGAGAGTCCCACAGTACTTGCAAGCCCTGAGCCCAGTTTGGATAACTGCTGGCAATTACTGTATTGCTCCAGATTAGGAGCACAAGGTGTGCTCTCCCCAGCTCCACCCCCATTAGTAAAGCCACAATAGCACATTGCCAGGGATGGAGCATGTCCTCCTTTGGGACCGAGTAGCCACTGCACCTTTTAAGCACTGGGACTCCATCTTCATTCCACAAAGCTCACATGGGGGCTGAAATCTACAACCCCAACTATACAGAGACTTGGCCCAGGATCACCTAGGATACTAGTTCTGCATAACAGGGAAATGAACCCCTACCACCTGCACTTCCAGCCAGAGGATCAATCTGGCAGTCTTGTCCAGGGCAAACCTGCCCTTGAGTCAACCAAACTCCTGTGCACCCTCCCCTGAGCAGCAGCAGTCTCTGAACCACCAAGCAGTAGATATGCCCTCAGGACAGCAGAACAGCTACATACCTATGCAGAGATTCTGAGAGACAGCCCTCCAGCAACCCCCAATACCCAGACACACCCCTAGCCTGCCTAAAGAACCTGCACCCACAATTGGGGCCTAAGAAACAGCTTCATAGGCTGCCTCTGGTCAACACGTCCCCAAGCCAGCTGGGCAGCTGTCCACTTGCATTTCCAGCCTGAGAAAGCCCTATGGGATACTGCTGGCTGGTTTTACCCCAGACCAAACAGGCAGATGTACTCCCACATCTGAGAAACACAGCTGTGGGCCACCCCCAACAGACATGTAACCAGGCCAGCTCAAACATCAAGTATCCTTGTACTGGGACTGAGAGACAGTCCCATAGGCCATCCCTGGCAGATATCCCCTTGGGCTAGCCAAACAGACTTGTGCCTGTGTCCTGAACTTGAGAAAAAGTCCTGTGGGCAGTCACTATCAGGTATGCTCCCAGGCTGGCCAAGTAACTACACCTGTGTCCCAGCCAGAGTGATGGCTCATGGCCCCAACCTCAGCAAGCCAGATCCCAAGTTGGCTGATCCACAGTGTGTACACATCTTCCTTGGACCTGAAAATGCAATGGGCCCACTTGAGTAAAGGTGCACCACTAGTGCCACAAACTTTCTCAGCTTAGACCATCAAGGCACACACATATCATTTGCATGGATTATAGCAGATAAAACTCCATGGAGACCATGCTACTGTATCCATCTAGAATGAAAGGCAACAAACACCACTGAACTGACACCCCAAGACTTATATGAATAAGTTTTTTCACATAAAACCTACTCTGTAAAATTGGAAGAGGCAATTGTTTCACCAGATGTGTAGAAATCAATGTAGGGACCCATGAAATATGAAAAAGCAAGAAAACATTACAATAGTTCTCTAGCAACAAATGCCAATGAAAAAGAAGTATACAAAATGCCCTAAAAGGAATTCAAAATAATAAACTTGAGGAAATTCAGTGAGATACAAGAGAATACATATAGACAATGAATGAAATCAGGAAAACAATTCATGATTTGAATGAGAAAGAAAGAAACAAAGAAAGAAACAGAAATCCTAGAGCTAAAAACTTAATGGAAATGATATAAAAAACAGAATTGAGATTTTCAACAACAGACTAGACCAAATAGAAGAATGTATGAACTTGAAGATGTCTTTGAAATAACACAGAAAGACCAAATAAAACAAATAAGTAAATAAAAATTTAAAAAAGAAAAATAAAGAAAAAGTAAAAGAAAACAGAACTTAAAAGATGAATAAAGCTTTAGGATTTATGGTATGCCACTAAGTGAGCAAATGTTTGTATTATGGGTATTCCAGGGAAAGAGAAGGGAGAAGGTATAGAAAACTTGTTTAATGAAATAATAGCTGAAAATTTCCCAAGTATTCAGGGTGAGATGGACATCTAAATACAAGAAGCTCAAAGAACCGCAAACAGATCTGACCTAAACAGGTCCTCTCCAAGACATGATATACTCAAAGTGTCAAAAGCCAAAGAAAGAATTCTAAAAGCAGAAAAAGGGTCAAGTCATATATAAGGGAATCCTCTTTAAACTAATAGTGAAGACTTACAAGCTTGTAGAGAATGGGATGATGTATTCCAAGTGCTAGATGAAGGGAAAAAAAAAAACCCAAACCCTGAAAATCAAGAATATTATACCTAACAAAGCTATCTTTCAAAATGAAGGAGAAATAAAATCTTTCACAGGCAAATAAAAACTGAGGTAATTCATCACCTTTTAGGCCAGTTTTACAAGAAATATTCAAGGGAGTCTTACCTCTGGAAGTGAAAAGATGATGACCACCATCAAGAAAACATACAAAACTATGAAACTCAAGATCAGGGCCAAAATACAAAGGAGAAAGACAAAGGAATCAAACCTTGTTACTACAGAGTACCAGGCAACTGCAAAAATACATTATAAGAGAGGAAGTAGGGAACAAGGAATATGTAAAACAACCAGAACACAATCAGTAAAATTATAGGAGGAATTATTTACCTCTCAATAATAATCTTGAATGTAAATAGATTAAGTTACTCACTTAATAGATACAGACTGGCTGAATAAATAATAAATAGGACACAACTAACTATATGCTACTACAAGAAATTCACCTCACCTGTAAAGAGATTAAACATGAAGAGATGGAAAAAAATATTCTGCACAAACAGAAACCAAAATTGAGCAAGAGTACTTATATCACACAAAACAGAGTCAAAAGCTCTAAAAAGAGATAAAGAAGCACATTATGTAATAATAAAGGGAGGAAACATGACACCTGGGAATATATATGCACCCAACAAAAGAGCACCCAGATACGTAAAGCACATATCCTTAAAGGGAGAGATACACCTCAGTATAATAACAGGTGGGGACTTTAACACCCAACTCTCTCAGTATTGGACATATAAACAGAAAATCAGCAAAGAAATATCAGATTTAAACCACACCATGGACAAAATGGACCTAGCAGACAGAGAACATTTCACATGAGAGTTGCAGAATACACCTTTTCCCCCAACAGGACATTGAGCATTCTCCAGGATTGACCATATATTAAGAACACAAAACAAATCTTAAAAGTTTTTTAAAAATTGAAGTTTCATCAAATATCCTATCTGACCATAGTTTAATAAAACCAAAAATCCGTAAGAAGAGGAATATTTGAAACTATGAAAATACATGGAAATGTTTAAGGGAGAAATTAGGAAAGAAATTTTAAAAAATCTTGAAACGAAAATAGAAACACAACATACTAAAAACCACGCTATGCTGCAAAAGCAGTCTTAGGAGGCAAGTATATGACAATAAATTCCTACATTCCTAAAAACTAGAAAAATTTCAAATAAATAACTTAATGGTGCATCACAAGGAACTAAAAAAGAAAGAACAAACCAAACCCTAAATAAGTAGAAGAAATAATATAATAAAGATCAGAGCAGAAATAAATGAAAATGGGACAAAAAAAGTACAAAAGATCAACTAAACAGCAAGTTGTTTTTTTGAAAAGATAAACAAAATTGTCAAACCATTAGCTAGACCAGGAGTGGGGAAACTTTTCATGTTGGAAGGCTACATTAATTTAACTGTAATCAAATAAGACCACATTCAAGAAACTTCTATTAGGTATACTTAAAATGTACAGTATTTTGTAAAAAGCTAACTACTATGTACTTAATGTTATTAAAAAATGAAAATCATCTGTTAATTTTAAAGTTAACTAACTTTTTTTTTTTTGGGTAGAGACAGAGTCTCACGTTATCACCCTCAGTAGAGTACCATGGCATCACCCAGCTCACAGCAACCTCCAACACCTGGCTTTAGGCGATTCTTTTGCCTCAGTCTCCGGAGTAGCTGGAACTACAGGCACCAGCCAGAACACCTGACTATCTTTTCTTTTATTGCAGTTTGGCAGGGGACCAGGTTCAAACCCGCTACCCTTGGTATATGGGGCAGGCGCCCTATCCACTGGGCCATAGGTGCTGCCCAAGAATTTCTTTCTTTATTTGTTTTTTTTAAAGATTTTTATTTATTTATTTTTCTTTCTTTCTTACTTATACATGTGTATATTAGGTTTCCACTTTTGCTTTCACAGAATTAAAAAGGCTAAATTTAATGACAATAACAATATTTAACATAAGGACTGAGAACAAAAACCTCATGAAGAATGAATGAAGATAAATACATTCAGAAAAGAAATCAGATGATTGCTGTAACAAAATATTAAGCAATAATAATAATAATGCAAAGAAAGTAACATTCACATTGTCAGATAGAAGTATGTCTATTATAGAATACTTTGATCAGTTAACTTCTTATTATTTTTTTTCCAAAGTCTCAAAAAAATAGACAACTAATATTTATAAATGAAAGTAACAGATAATTTCAAAAAAACAGATCATGCCAAAACTTATGGACAATAGAAAAAGAAATACTTCAAAATCATTCTACTTAATCTGGATACACCTGATATTAAAATTGGAGAAAATATATTATTATAAAGGTGAAAATTATAAATATATTTCACTTATAAATGAGGATGCAATATGATAAACAACATATTAACATATTGAATTAAAAATTGATGTTTAAGTAATGTACTTTGGTTCAAATTAAATACAATTTATATAAGAATTCGTCACCAATTTCTTTCTTATTTTTTTTTCCTTGCCCACACCCCCTCCCTCCTTCTCTGTCTGGTATCCCCTTCCTCATGCCCCACCGTGTCATTAATTGTCATTAATTGTCTTCATATCAAAGTTGAATACATAGGATTCTTACTTCTCCATTCCTGTGATGCCTCACTAAGAATAATGTGTTCCACCTCCATCCAGGTTAGTACAAATGCTGTAAAATCTCCATTGTTTTTGATGGCTGAATAATATTCCATGGTATACATATACTACAGTTTACCAATCCATTGCTGGGTTGAAGGACATTTAGGCTGTTCCCACATTTTAGCGATTGTAAATTGGGCTGCAATAAACAGCCTAATATAAGTGTCTTTATAATAAAAGGTTTTTTTTCTTCTGGGTAGATGCCCAGTAATGGGATTGCAGGATCAAATGGGAGGTCTAGGTTGAGTTCTTTAAGGTTTCTCCATACTTCCTTCCAAAAAGGTTGTATTAGTTTGCAGTCCCACCAGCAGTGCAAAAGCGTTCCTTTCTCTCCACATCCTTGCCAGCATCTGCTGTTTTGAGATTGTGTGATATAGGCCATTCTCATTGGGGTTAGTTGATATCTCAGGATGGTTTTAATTTGCATTTCTCTGATAATGAAGAATGATGAGCATTTTTTCTTGTGCTTAGTAGCCATTCATCTATCAGCTTTAGAGAAGATTCTATTCATGTTGCTTCCCCATTGATGTATGGGGTTGTTGGACTTTTGTCTTATAAATTAATTGAAGTTCTGCATAGATCTGGGTTATTACATACTTGTCTGTTTCAAAATAAGCAAATATCCTTTCCCACTGGGTAGGTTGTCTATTTGCTTTGATTGTTGTCTCCTTGGCTGTACAGAAACTTTTCAGTTTCATTAAATCCCATTTGTTGATTATTGCTGTTGTTGCTATTGCCATGGCAGTCTTCCTCATAAAGTCTTTCCCCTTGCCAATATCATCCAGTGTTTTTCCTATTCTTTCTTTGAGGATTTTTATCATTTCATGCCTTAAATTTTAGTCCTTGATCCATCTTGAATCAATTTTTGTAAGTGGAGAAAGGTGCAGGTCCAATTTCAGTCTTTTACATGTGGATATCCAGTTCTCCCAGCACCATTTATTAAATAGGGAGTCTTTCCCTCAGTGGATGTTCTTGTTTGGTTTATCGAAGATTAGGTAGCTGTATGTTGTTGGTTTCATTTCTGAGTTTTCTATTGGATTCCAAATATCTATGTCTCTATTTTTGTGCCAGTACCATGCTGTCTTGACCACTATGGCCTTGTAGTACAGCATAAAATCTGGTATAATAATACCCCCAGCTTTGTTTTTGTTACTAAGAACTGCCTTAGCCATATGGGATTTTTTTCTGGTTCTATACAAAACACAGAATCATTTTTTCCAAGTCTTGAAAATAGAATGTTGGTATTTTAATAGGGATGGTGTTGAATTGGTAGATTACTCTGGGAAGTATAGACATTTTAACAATGTTGATTCTTCCCAGCCATGAGCATGGTATATTCTTCCATTTGTTGGTGTCCTCTGTTATTTTCTTTCTAAGGGTTTCATAATTTTCTTTATAGAGGTCCTTCACCTCTTTTGTTAGGTATCTTCCTAAGTATTTAATTTTCTTTGGGGCTATGGGGAAGGGAATTATATCCTTAATTAACCTCTCATCTTGGCTATTGTTGGTGTATACAAAAGAAACTGACTTGTGGAAATTGATTTTATATCCTGAAACATTACTATAGTTTTGGATGACTTCCAAGAGTCTTGTGGTAGAGTCTTTGGGGTTCTTCAGGTATAAGATTATATCATCAGCAAAAAAGGGGGAGTTTAACCTCCTCTGCTTCCATTTGGATGCCCTTTATTTTCTTGTCTTGTCTAATTGTATTGGCTAAAACTTCCAGCACAATGTTGAATAGTAATGGTGACAGAGGACAACCTTGTCTGGTTCCAGTTCTAAGAGGAAAAGCTTTCAGTTGTACTCTG
>CAUYQV010008375.1:0-19368 GCA_963574575.1 Galagoides demidoff
TGATACAATGACTAAGCAAATGACATGAAATTTATGTTAACCAGCTTGATGAAAGTATTTCAAATTGTATATGAAAACAGCACAATGTACCTCATGTTTGCATTAATGTATACAGCTATCAATTAATAAAAAAAAAAAAAACAGGACAGGAACAGAGAAAACCATGAGGAGTCATCAGCAGGTGCTTTTAAACTCTTACAATGCCATGAAGAAATGGGTATCTCTTTTGTATAGATCTAATTTTTAGAAAATAACTTCTTACATTGAGTGCAAATGGGATTTCCTACAATTCAACTCTAGTCCTAAACTCTCATTTGGAGAGTCATAAATTAAATTCAATACTTGTTCTGTGTAAAAAAAAACAAAAAACAAATATGAAGTGACCATCCTTATTGTTCCTTACTTTTGTTGGCATAAAGCCTATTGTATCTGTGAATAAAATTGCCTTTATTTCTTTAAGTAAAAAAAAAAAAATTTCATTAAGGTAAGTATATCTTTAAGTTCAAAGTAATATACACACACTGAGTGAACATTGAACATTATGAAAGACCATAATATAAAAAACACTAATTTCTTAGTCAGCTCCCATTTTTAGCCCTCATCTTTGACAGTAATCAATTTTGAATGTTTGTTTCATTCATTTCTAGGGTACAGTATATGGAATTAGGCAGTATTCTTAAATCTCATTTGATACTAATCTGCTATTCTTTAATGCACACTGCTCTGTCTACCGACTTACATTCTCCTCTCGTATTTGTTAAGTTTTAACTTCTGTTATCTATTTTGGTAAACTTTAAATTAATGATCTAATGTTACGGTAATGTCTATGTTTTAACTTATTCAGTGGAATTTTCAGGTCCTAACCTAGGAGAGAAGGACATCTCTAGTACATCATCTGTCTAGTACTCCCATAACACAAAGGTGGCCATATCATAAATTATACATTGCTAAAACTTATAGCTATAAATGTTCTATTATCCACATTTTTACTTTTTCATAACTTTTATATTTCAAGGAAGGTTATTCTAGTTTATAAAACTATATATGTAGTTCAAAAAAGGATGTTCTAAGCAACAACAGCAAATGACTTTTTATTAATTTGTATCATATAGTTCATAAATATGTCCCACTTTAATTTACTACATGTTTTAAATACAAGTTTATTATATGTCTTTTTCTGGAATTTTTACTTGAAGTTCTGTTATTGATTTTTTTGTTGTTATTTTGTTGACAAAAGGACGTAGGACATCACTGTAACATTAAGACAATGCAATATTCCAATTATTATCTTGGTTTAATTTATAAAATTGAGCATCTCTACCCTTTAGACTCGTGTTTTGGCAGAATTCTAGGACACCCTCAATATTCCTGCCCTGAGTGTACATACTTTGGATAATGCCCTTCCTATAAGTGCGAGTGGAATTTATGATTTCATGTCTGGGAAAGGAGATTTTAAAAATGTAATTAAGGCTATTTATCAATTTCATTTAAATTAGTCAAATGGAAAAGTATCCTGAATGGCTCCTTCAAAGGATGAGAGATTTGGAATCAAGGCAGATTATATCCTGCTGGTCTCAAAAGAGCCCAGTGCAATGTGGAGCTGCCCATGTGGCGTTGAGCAGCTGGCAGCATCAAGGCAAGTTGCCAGCCAGCAAAAGAGAAAGGCAACTTCTCCTGCCAGTTTCAGTCCTACAACTGAAAAAAGTGAGTTTTCCCATCAACGTGAATGAGCTTGAAAGAGGACCCAAGATGGGACTCCAGTCCCATTCAACACCTTAACATCAGCATCACAAAACACTGAGCAAAGCATCATCTCTTGGGCCTCAACCAGACATGTGGCCTACAGAATGATGAAGTGATAACTTAGTTTTTTAATTGGATAAATGTGTGGTAAAATGTTCTCCCAAAATAACGAATTGATATAACTAAATTTTTATGTAATTTGAATACAAAATAAAAATTACAAATCTTCAAAGTGTCCTGTTTGTTTCTAGTTTTACACAAATTTTGCTTGGGAATACATTTCAGTTAAAAAATCATCTTCTAACAGTATTTCATCGCTTCCATCTGTCACCTAACTCTTTTCGTGCCAATATGGTTCTCACTATTCACAAACAATGTCATTACATAGATCTTGACCTACTTTTTATCTCAGGTTCAAAAGTCCATAGGGCAGTTCTTACCAATCCAGTTAAAACTGGTGAGGCATTTAAGCCTTAAAATTTATATTTTCTTTTTAATTAGTAAATCATAGCTGTATACGTTAATACAAAAAAATTATGTTTTCTTCAGTTTCTGGTATTTTTTTTAAACCATGTCTTATTTCTTCATTTCTAGTTTCATGAAGCTTTCTTATTGGAGCTTTTAAAAAGTTAACGGCCTTTTGTGTATATACTCCATGAGGTTATTTTTTTTCTATATTCTCCCAAAGTCCGGGTGCTTGTTTATTGGCTGGTTTGGGGTTTTGTGTGTTTTGGTTTTGTACTGTGGAAAGTTGCTCTTGCAGGAGGGAATATTGTTTTTCCAGGTTTTTAAATTTCTTTTTTTAAGTTACCAAATTCAGTGGGGTTTTTTAATGAATTAATGTGGTATCCTATGCTTTCTCTTTTTATATTAGTTTGTCCCTTTACCATAGAAAACCATTTTTTAATCTCTGAGGCTACTAGCTTCTATCACATCATCACCACCCTCACCATTATAATGTTCTCTCTTCTATCAGAGTTTTTATCACAACACCCATGCAGCATTTTATTCTACTTTTCCATTACTATGAGTTATTTTTATTCCAAAATTTTTGCTTGACATATAGTTGTCCTAATTTGCCTCTGTATAGTTATATAGAGTTTGAAAGAGGTATCTGAGTTTCTGACATTTTTACTGCCACTTCAGAGGTCATAGAGACTATGAAAGTCATCATTGCCTAGGTCGATCATGTGATAGGGTTTGTCTGAGGCTTATTAAGAGAAATTAAATCTGTATAATAACAAATAAAGATTTATCTTGATTTATTCAAACTCTAATTTAGAAACCCTATAACTGTATCTTGAACATATGGATACAGATATATGTATGTAAGACAAACAAGAATATTGAATATACTTGATCTGCTACATTTGAAGTGGCAAATCTCTTATACACGCTACATGGACAAAACTATCAGATATTTTGACATGGATTATTTTGTAAGAAAGCTAAAAATTACATGAATTTTAATCATTTCTGCTTATTTTTCTGAAAGAATAAGCAAAATGTTTTTATTCATTTATTTATAGTAAAATCTTAGTTTTAAATGGTTTACAATTTAAAGAAAAATCACAAATTCGGTGCAGGTAGTTTCCACTTAAACATCATTTTTAATATTTTGCTTAACTTAGGGTGGCACCTGTGGCTCAAAGGAGTAGGGCACTGGCCCCGTATGCCACAGGTGGCAGGTTCAAACCCAGCCCCGGCCGAAAACTGCAAAAGGAAAATTATGCTTAACTTTAGACTATATGTACACTATATTTTCACATTTAATAATTTAACATGAACAACTTATTATTTTGCTCTTATTTTGCTTGATATATGCACTTGAAGTAGAGCACTATGATAACTTTTATAATGAAATATAAAACATAATGAAATGAATAAACCATTTAGTTCTGTTTAAAATTATGCTACTACCTGGGTTAACTCTAAGACATGAAAGAATAAAAATCCTTGAAGAAACTGTGGGGAAAACACTTAGAGTTATTGGACTGGGGAAAGACTTTATGAAGACTTCAGTGGCAATCGCAACAACAACAACAACAAAATAAACAAATGGGACTTATTTAATTTAAATAGTTTCTGTATAGCTAAGGCAACATGACCAAAGCAATTAGACAACCACCAGAATGGGAAAAGACATTTGCATATTATGAATCGGACAAAAGTTTGATAACTAAGACCTACAGAGAATTCAAATTAATCAACATGAAAAAAGCCAGCAATCCCTTATATCAATGGGCAAGAGAGCTGAATAGAATCTTCTCTAAAGAAGACAGATGAATGGCTAACAAACATATGAACAAATGGTCATCATCCCTAATTATTAGAGAAATGCAAATCATAACCACCCTGAGATATCATCTAACCCCAGTGAGAATGGCCCACATCACAAAAGCTCAAAGCTGCAGATGCTGGCGTGGATATGGAGAGAAAGGAAAACTCCTACACTGCTGGTGGGACTGCAAACTAATACAACCTTTTTGCAAGAAAGTATGGAGAATCCTCAAAGAATTTTAAGTAGACCTCCCATTTGATCCTGCAATCCCATTATGGGCATCTATCCAGAAGGAAAAAAAAAATCCTTTTACCATAAGGTCACTTGCAGTTGCCACTAATGAGATAAATTTAATTTATCCTAACAGCCCACTGTAATTTTTGTTACCTTTATGAAGGGAAATTTACAAGTGTTTTAAAGTCAATCTAATTTGATTCATTAAATTTCATGTTGAGGTAGTTAACTTATGAAAATCAGATGTAACACATTTTGTGTGTTTATGTATGTAGGTATGTGTGTGTGTGTTCATGTATATACATGCCACATTTACTCATCAAAGTTATTACAGAGAAAATTAAAACAACCTAAACATCAAGTAATTACTCATTAGCAAAATCACGCAGCAAGGTGGTAGGTTTCTCTTCTCATGTATTAAATTTTATACATGATGGATATTTTAACTTCCACCT
Organism: Galagoides demidoff; assembly: GCA_963574575.1. Taxonomy (NCBI): domain Eukaryota; kingdom Metazoa; phylum Chordata; class Mammalia; order Primates; family Galagidae; genus Galagoides; species Galagoides demidoff. The sequence goes on from CAUYQV010008375.1 coordinate 4,714, forward strand.
TAAAAACATTTACTATCTGAAGAATTTACATTAATAGTGTAGGAAAAAATATTTACGGCTATTCTGATTTTATTTTTAAAATACTATAAATGGCTCCACATAGATGCATGGATAAAAATGTTCAGGCTCTACAGCAATTAGCAATAGAGATTATCTGTAGAAGTGGAAAGAATGACATTCTCCAATTCTCTTCTTTATGTTTCTATATAAAATGCATCTGTAAAATATTGATAACCCAGATGTTCTTGTTGTCTTATGTGGGCTTGCATTTGTCCAAGCTGCAGCTTATTATTAAACTATGCAGATGCTTTCTGTGTCTAAGAACTCTTACAAGAACACAAATGGACATTCTGTGTTCTATGTGAACATATTATATGGTGAATACCTATCATAGACATTCAGTCCAAAATTCCTTTTCTTTCCCATCTTCTGCATTTTAACGAAAGGGCATATTTGGAGCAAGATGTTACATATCAACATTCTTATTCTGTCAGTTTTATGTCTGAGGGCACTCTTATGGTGCCCAGAGTGCATAGTATCTGTCCTAAATGGTTCACTAATTAATGACCCTTTTTTCTAGAGGATAAACAAAGCATTCCAAGAGAACAGTGGGAGAATAAAAAGTTTCAATCCATTTCTAGCACCTTCATTTCTACTTCAGATTCACTGCTTCCCCAATTTCCCTTGCATTTATTGGCATGTATGTTGAATTATCAAACACGTATGTACAGTCTATGTCATGTAATAATGAGGATATGTTCTATGCGATGCATCAGTGGGTGATTTCGTCGTTGTGTGACCATCATAGAGTGTGCTTGCACAAACCCAGATGGCACAGGCTTCTGCATTCCTAGTCTACACGGCCTAACCTGTTGCTTCCAGACTACAAACCTGTACAGTGTGTTACTGTACCTATATGCAGGCAATTGTAACAGAGTGGTAAGTATTTTTGCATATCAGACCATGTCTAAATATAAGAAGGTACAGTAAATATATGGTATTATAATCTCATGTGACCACCAATGTGTATCAGTACAGCGTACACGACTGTGTATATATAAGCAACACAATAATCTCTACATATATATATACATCTATATATATCTCTACACACACGTACATATGTTGTATGTATATTCCTGTGACTTCGTTACTCTTTCAATTATCTTTCAATATTAAGACAAGTAGAACACTGTTTTACTTATTACAGTTTCCTTTTACAATAGCCTCTCTGTAAGTTGACCATCCAAGAATGGTGTAACAAACTAGTCAAAATACAGAGGAGGTCAACATAAGGAACTAGGCCTGATACAGGTAGCGCATGTCTGGTCTGAGACAGGTAGGTCAACTTGAGGTGGTCAACTATGGAATGTCTATGGTATATTGCATAATATATAACATGTATTACAGACATATTGCATATGATACTATGGTTAATATTGTGTGCCAACTTACCTGATTTGTGGGGTATGCAGACATTTTGTCAAACATTATTCTAGCTGTGTCTGTGAGGGTGCCTTTGGAAAAGATTAACATTTAGATCAGACTGAGTAAAGCAGGTGCTCTCCCTAATGTTGGTGGGTCTTAACCCATCAGTAGAAGGACTTGCTAGAACAATCAAGGTTGACCCTTCTCCAATAAGAAACAATTCTTTCTGCCCAAGTGACTTCAGACTGGAGCAATCCTGCACTCAGACTTACACTGAGCCTTGGCTCTTTTTGGCCCTCAAGCTTTCCAGCCTTCAAACTGTAACTTCATCATTGGCTCTCCTTGTTTTCAGCCTTCAGAGACAGCAACTCTACCAACAGCTTTCCTGGTGTCCAGCTTGCTAGCTCATCTTTCAGATCTTAGGACTCGCCAGCCTACATAATTGTCTCAGCCAATTTCTCATAACAAATGTGTATTCATTTATTATATATTACATGTATAGTATGTACACACATACACACACATATGCACATGTATCCTACTATGTCTCTGGAGAATCCTGATTTATATGCCCAGCATTAAAATAGCTTCTAAAAGTTATCAAATTTGTTTGTTATTATTTTTGCTATTGGTTATAGTCACTCTTTTAATGAATAAACATGAAACTTTATCAATTACAAAATAAAAAATATTCTCATTGGAACTTTAATTATTAGACTTTCATTAAAAACTAGCATTAATTTTAGCCTCTTTATAAAGCTCCAAAATTTTAATCTTATTCTGTGCTCTAACTCTTCACTGAACGAGTTCTTATGTTAATTGCATTAGAAAATATTATCATTTTTTTCATATAGTTATTTGTATCTCTAACAGAATATATTTCTAGATATTTTATTTTCTGTTACTGGAGTATTTATCCTCATTTCTTTCTTTTTTTTTAAATGAGTAAAATTCAAAGACACAGTTAAACAGATGAAACCCCAATATTTTCCCCTTTAACTTCCCTTTTTCTAGACGTGAACTCTGTCTTAAGTAGAGAGTGATAATTTGAAGGCAATATTTATTAGTTAACAAAGATTCTCATTAATATTGGTCAAAAATAGCAAATGTTAGCAATTTCTTTTGTCTCAGTCTTGCTAGGAATAAACCTTTATTTTGGTGGCTTTAAATACACTTAAAGATTGTAGGATAATAAGCTGTCTTTTGAAATCGCCTTTTTAAAAAATACATTATGAGACTTTGAGTTGTAGATATGTGACAATTCATTGCATTCATTTGAAAATTTCTGCTGTATTTCATGATGTGAATAAACCAACGCTTACTCATGCATTTCCTGACTAAGGAACCATTAGGTCATTTACCATCGTTTAGCTCTGAAATCATGTTGTAATGAGCATGATTCTTTGTTTTCCCATAGGAATGTACAACAGAATTTCCCTATAGAAGAGCCCATTGAAATGGATTGATGCATTGTGGTATCAGCTTCTCAAATCTGCTGGATATTTCTAAATTGTTCTCCAAAGAAACATTACTGATGACTGTCCCATTAGTAATAGGTAAGTCTTCTTTTTTTCCTAATCAACACTTGGTGTTATCAAATATTAATTTTTGCAATCTGGAGGTATGAAATGCAGTTTGTTTTTGTTTTAATTCATAGTTCCTTGATTATGTATAATGCTAGCTACCTTTATTTATTTATTGGCCATTATACACATAATTTGTGCTATATTTATTGGCCATTATACACATAATTTTCTTTGAATTATGTGTACATCCCTAGTCTATTATTCTATGGGCCTATGTTTCCCTTACTTGTATCTATTTCTTCATATAATCTGTATTATAGGAATTTGACCATATATACATATACCTCTGTGTGTGTGTGTGTGTGTGTGTAGTTGCCTCTAAACAAGTGGGTTTATTTCTGGGTTCTCTGTTCTGTCCCATTGATCTGTCTGTTTCCTTACCAAGACCATGCTATTTTGGTGACTATAGCTTTGTAATATGTTTCAAAGGTAGGTAGTGTGATGCCTTCAGTTTTATTCTTTGTATTCAGGATCTTTTGTGGGGCCATACAAATTTTAGGATTTTTCTATTTCTGTAAAGAATAGCATTGGTATTTGAATAGGGATTCCATTTAATTTGTAGATACCTTTGGATAATATGGTCATTTTTAACAATAGTAATTCAGAACATGAGATGTCTTTTTGTACTTTATGTCCTCTTCAATTTCTTTCATTAGGACGTGATAGTTTTCCTCATAGAGACCTCTCACCTCCTTAGCCAAATATTCTGTTAGGTTTTTTATTTTGTTTATTATTTTATTTTGCTTCATTTTTTCTTGTAGCTATTCCAAACGAGATTGCCTTATTTCTTTTTAAGCTAATTTTTAATTGATAAAAATGCTGCTGTTTTTTTGTCTGCTGATATTATATCCTTTAACTTTACTAAATTGATTTATTAGTTCACCGAGTTTTTTGGTAGACTCAGTTATTTTCCATACTTAAGATCATGTCATCCAAAAAATGAGACAATGTGACTCCTTCTTTTCAATTTGCATGGCTCCTTTTATTTTTTCTCTTCCCTAATTGCTCTAGTCAGGACTTTCAAGACTGTGTTGAATAAGAGTAGCAAAAGTGGACATCATTGTCTTGTTCCAGTTCTCAAAGAAAAGACGTTCAGCTTTTCCCTATTCAATATAAAGTTTGCTGTGAAAATTACTGTTTTTTAGCCCAAACTGTCACAGATTTAACTAATGGTACTTGTTTTCTATGCTCTTTTGTCATGTTGAATTTGAGGAATTTCTTACTTCCTGGAATAAAAAGATGCTCTTTCATTTTGTACCTTTACTGCTCTAGATCACAAACCAGCCACTGCCTCAAGATACCTTGGCTTGCTGATCAGGAAATGTACATACAAAGCAAAATGTATTGACTAAGTGTGTTCATGCGCTTATTTCTCTTAAAATACTGCTGTTTCTAGACGATTTCAGTGGCCAGGGCTAGAGAAATTTTGTATACAGTATATATAGTATATACACATCTTTAAGTCTATATTTATTTCTCTATCTGTTTGTCTATTGATCTCTCAGTTGAAAATCATGAGTTTATTCAAATATCCCAATTCTAATGCTACCACAGGATATATTTCAGCCTTCCAGTTTCCACAGTTGTAACTACTACCTCTGGCAATGAGATTCCTTGCTCGTGTTAACTTCTCTACTCCTATTTAATCAACTATCCATATATAACCAATCTTCTAGCACCACTCCGGTCTTCTTATATTCATAAAATGCCTTTCTCACCCCATTCGTGCTGCCCTATGCCACACAGGACTGCACCACCAGGTAGATGACGTCTCCTGATCCAGGCTTTGATACGCTTCTTCTAAGAGCTCCATTGACTCCAAAATCTCTCTATAACTAAACCTTCTGTGAGGACATCCTTTTTACTCTATTCTCAGTTTTCATCTTTCTTGGATATGAGTTCAGGATCTAACAACCTATCACTGAGCTTTGTGTTTGGTAGAACTCAAATTTTATAAAATATTCCCCAGTTTTCAAGCCTCCAAAGCTGCTTAGTCTCTTAATTCCTTAACTGTATGCAACACAGTTTCATTTTCTCTTCCTATATTACTGTTAACATCTTTCCTATGGTATTTTATCTTCTCTGATAGCCATTAATATTACTTCATCATCTTTAATCAACTGAAAATCTCCTTTATGGCAATGGCCATGTCAAAGATTATAGTTGATTCTTTGTAATATCTTACACAATAACTTAGAAATAATAGCTCACTTACTAACTCCAACTGAGAACCATTAAATATATTTCCAAAGAATTAATTTAACCTTTGTATTCTATATGATTTTTAGGAGCACTGAAATAAACATATCTGGGCATATTATGGAATATGATAATCTAAAGCTATGCATCTTCACTATAGAAAAAAAGGTAAGAATATTGATATGTTATACTAGTCCACTGAAAACTTTTTTTTAATAGAGAAAAAATATAAAACAATGTTCTACAGGAAAATACTAGGGAAAAAAAAGGAAATAACCCAAATAAATTTACATGCATATTTAATTAAATGCTATGAAAATTTCAAAGGGAAGATATTTTATGTTTTCAATAATGGGTCAAATGTATAATTTTATTTTGAGTTGGCTGTCTGCATAATATCTTGGGTAGCAAATTTCAAGGACTATGGTACAATAGAGTTTAGATTTAATACATTTTCACACAGTATTTGAATTCAATATTCATGTATTTACAGTAAAATATTGGAGTGCATTATCCAAATAAATTAGCATAACCTAATCACTATGATTAGCCATACTAAATTGCAACTGAAAGTATCGTTTTAAACTAATATATATGACTGTTTATACAACATTTGAAGAAAACTTACTTTAACTCATAAATTTGTGTAATAGGTATGCATGAGATCTTTGAGCAGTAATACTTTTTATTTCCTGCTAGTATTTTTTTATTTTTCTTTAGTGTTTTGAATCTTTATTTACATAGGACTCTCTTACTCCTATATTCAAAACAGGCTTTATGACATATAATAGTAATATTTACCTATTTGATATTTTAAACTATTTAAATCAAAATATGTTCATAGTGAAAACTTTAAATTGCTACAAACGATTGTTAAATTTCACTAAATTTTCCCTTTCGTCCACTTCACACCTTGACTCTATGTAATAAACTACAATGAAAGTGAATATGTAAACAAAATGAAAACCCAGCTTAGGAGCATACTTTTATGTAAGAGCCAGCTAAGTGTCAGACAATCACAGCTGAGCTTCCGCCAACACAGGCTGCCAACTGGTTAGAACACATTCAAATAAAGCAAACATTGAGCTATAATCAATGACAATCAATCAATCTGCTAGTTTTGTTTGTTTCTTTTTTTTTGGCATTTTTCATTTTTGGTTATTTTTTACCCCACTTCCGTTTTCTGTCAATAAAGGCTGCCTGCCCACACTGTGAAGCAGAGCTTTCCAACCCTCTTCTGCTCTGATGGTGCCTAGTTCGTAGATCACTCGTTGCTCAATTAAACTTCATTAAATTTAATTCATCTAAAGGTTTACTTTTAACAAGACATAAGGAGGAATATTAGTCCCTTCCTAACTCTTCCCAATTCTTCTCCACTCTCTAGCCTTGTTCCCGATGGGTAACCATATGGAATTATTTTACTTGTTTCTTTCGGTAGTAACCTTCATGTCTTCAAACATTATACTTATATTACTTGAAGAATTTATGTTTTTATTTGTAGAAAAGTTTTTAGAATGTAAAAGTTAGTAAAAAATAGAGAACATTATACATTAAGATGTTCTTTCCATGTATCTCCATGAAGAAAAAACAAAAGAAAAAACTCAACTTCCCTTAGTCTACTTCAAAGTCATGGGCAAAAAACCATTAAAATACATTTTACATAACATCTAAAACCTTATTTTTTTTAATGTTTATTTCTACAGAATAGCTAACTATGTTCAGAATGGATAATTATTTAAAAGTTTAAGAGATAGGAATGTGTATGTCCCTCAAAAGACGAAACTTAGCCTTATATTAGATTTCTTCTTTAAAGTACATTTTATCCTAACTATGGAGCCATTTATACTGACTATAAATATAAAATTAAAGAATCAGCACATACCCATAAATGGCGAGTTTTAGCTTCACAGTAACTGTGCCTGAACAGAGTTCAAAATAATTTCTAGCATGTTTGCCCAGTGAACACGGTGGTAAACAGTGTGCTGCTGGAAATAAGGAAAAGACCTTTACTAAATATATAATGAATGAATGAATGAGTATATAAATAAATAATGTATGTACTCAGTGAGTAATGAGTATTTGAAGTGGAGAGAGGAGTGAATCAGTTAAAAAAGTTTAGAGAGAATTTGATTTCTTCACTGAAGTTTCTCATGGCCCATAATAAGAGAGATGTGTTTATCCCTATATTAAATTACTGTTGAATTATGATCTAGTGCTTACATTTTTTTCAAGTTTTGTTCCTATAGCAACAAATTCTCTAAATACAAATATTCTTCACAAATTAGAACTTGAATTTGTTTCTTAAAAAGAAGTGGCATAGAGATCAAGTTTATTTAAAATTGTAGAGGCATCGAAAAATAAAAATCACATTTCTCAAGAATTATCTTCTTGCATATTTAAATGAGCATGAAATTTAAAATAATGCAATCACAACTTAAAGTGTTTTAAATAACCTCATTTACCTCAACATTAATTTCCTCATCTTATCATCTCAATTACATTTCCATTGCAAATAGCTTTACTTTGATGATTCGTAATCAATTTTATATTCATATTGTGATAACAAAAATTAGTGTTTTGATTACTAAATCACTTAATGAAATAATTTCACAACATAAATTTGCATCTTTGCTCTGACCAAAACATATTCCTATATAAAGGTAGGGGGAAAAATTGCCTTTAATATTAAACCCATTTCACTGTAATGCTGTGCCTTGACAACAACTTGAATTTATTGAGATCGATTAGGGTATAAAGCTACATATACAAACACATACACACACACACAGAGCTAATCTATGAGGAACCAATTTAAATGACATCAAATTTATGAATATATGTTCTACATAGTATAAGTGCATAGTCTTTAGATCTTTGACATTGAAAAAAAGAATATTTCAGATTCAAGTACTCAGGCATGGAAGAAACAGGGCAAGTATCTTATTTTAAAAGAGTTTGACATCTTATTTGCCATATAATAAAGAAATGTCTTACCATCTGAGATGAATTTTTCGGTTCAAGGTTCAAATTAGTTATCTTGGAAGACTAATAAATTAGTGAAGTTTAATAATAATAAGGTTATTATTTTATTATACCTTTAGATGCATTAAGATGTTTCCAAGAGACTGAGTAATTTCCTGAAGGTTTTGATGATTTTATAAGATACTTTATTAATGACGGGGATCTGATTTTAAGTAGGTAGCAAGTGTGTCACGTACTATTGAAAAGATAATCTTCCCTGATCTGTAACTTCTCAATTAGTGCTAAGGCCTTTGTTAAATGGTGTGATTCACACCCTAAAATTAAAAAATCCAGTTATAGTTTTCTCTCTGGTACTTATACTACACTTCGGAACAAAAGCCTTCAAAGTAAATACTTTTAATAACTCTTCATGGAAACTAAATATAATTACAAAAGGAAACAGTTAAAAAAAGAAAAACTATACCATTTAATTCAAAGATAGCAATCCTCTACAACCGCTGAATTCCAGAAAGCCTGAGGTCAGTTATTAGTAATATTGAGAAACCATTAACCTTCCACTTAGTCTTAGCATCTGAAATATAAAAACCAAAAATGTTTATAAAAATGTTTGATTTAATGCTGTGGATATTAAAATATGTGTAAAACTTGGTACATTGATAAGAATAGACTTCACAGAAACACTTTTTGGTATTTTAACAAAAACTGCAATTTTGTAAGTTTGAGGTACTTATATTTTCCTCACCTGTGGTTTTAATGCAAATACCTTTCATCACTATGTCATGCCTGGAAAGCTTGATAGGATTTGGATAATATGAGACAATTTCAATTATTATATATAATACAAATAAGATTTCAAAAATTAAGTTTTAAAATATCAGGGATTGTTTCAATTTAATATATGTTTAACAAAATTAAGTAGCAACATATTTTAACAAATTATTTTAAAGCCTGGCAAAGATATTGAGATTAGAAAGTTAAAAAGTTAAAATATTAACTATGTCCTCTAATTAATCTAGATGTAAAATAAATCCGACCATCTAGTGGAAGATAAAATACCTTGAAAGTAATTATTTAGATATTATTTATCATTTGCTATTTGAAATAAATATCAGTTGGAAAATTTTGTCACATTCATAAAAACAAAAAGATAAGGATTTTAATGACATTTAGTTGAGTTTACAGGCCGCAAACAGCATTGGCTTTTCTTCTATTGTAAAGTGTGACTTTCCTTATTCATTTTCCTTCATATCTATCAAGAGATTTTAGTTTTCTCCAGAGATGCATCTCTTCTGTATTATTTTTAGTTTGAGAGACTGTGGTTTTTCTTTGTTTAAATTCATCTTCCTTTCAATTGCATTTTCTATTGCTTTGGAAAATGAATGCTTTGTATATATTTTATTTAATTTCTTTTGATAATCCTTGTAGTAGGTCAAATAATAGGTATTTTGTGTGTTCCTTTTTTGTTTTCTGTGTGATGTATGTTTTTTGTGTAGGACAGTTTCTATAAAAACCTGCTTACCCTGTGTAATACCAATATCTAAAAAGTAGTATCTTTTCTTATTTTATAGCACTGGACAAAAACTTCAAGAATAATTTAAATGGTCATTTGAGGCCTCTTTATTTCGTTACTGATTTGTTATTTAGCACATTACATTTTGTAGTTACTACTATTTTTTTCAGAGTAAGCAAATTGTCTTCAACTTTTTATATATATATATAAAATTAGGAAGTTTTTCCCCTAAATAACTTTTGAATTTTCCCAAATACGTTTGAACCCCTTGAGTTAATCATTTGTATTTATCTTTAAATCAATTTACAAGATTAATCAGTCAATATTACAACTGCTATGAAACTAACTTCAAATTCCTAAAACCCACAGAGTGGGTAATGGTTAACTAACTTCCATTTGTAGAAGGTGGTGGTTAAAATGTAGTTAGTACTTTCTCAATTGAGTAGGAAAAACGTTTGAAATACATTTTAGTTTTTAATTTTCCGCTGATCTGGTGTTGATAGTTAATGACTATGAAACACATAAAATAATTTGAATGGTGGGTGTTCTTTATCTCATCTCTAAATTAATTACTATAAATGGAAAGAAACTATTTCTGGATTATCTGGTAGATTAGCCTCGATACGAATGTGGGCCTGGGGTTTGCATTGGAAGACATTTAATTACTCATGCAAAGGGTAGTAATGATAGAACTGTTCCAGTTTCTGCTTTCAAGTTTTATCATTTACATTTTCTAACATTGCACATTATCTAATTATTTTAAAATTATTTGCAAAATATTTTTCTAAAATTCATGCTCCATATCTTTTGTCTACTGGATGTACTGATAGAATCTTATATGTCAATAAATCCATATAATCTATATTTATGTTTCATTTCTATAATTATTTATGTGTACTTTTTTTATATAGTGCTTCTGCCTGATGGGCTTCTTAGTTGTTTTGTAGAGATAACATTTTATTTTTATTTTTATTACTGTACATTTATGTTTCTCCAGAGATGTTTCCAATAGGATATATACAGATATTGACATGCACATATATAACCTATACATATAGATAGAGGTATAGATTAGACACAGGTATAAATTTGTATATATAGAAAGATGGTATGTAGATTTATTGTAAAGAATTAGCTCATGTAATAATGGGGCTGATAAAGCCTGAGATCTGCAGTTGGCCAACAGGAGACTCAGCTAAGTGTAGTTACAGTCTGGACGCCAGGAAAGAAAAACATCCAGGCTCAGAGGGACTCAGGCAAGGAGAATTCCCTTATATCATGGAAGGGTGGGCCTTGGGGTTTTATTCAGGGACTCAACTGATTATAAAAATTCCACCGATTACCAAAATTAGGGAGGGCTGTCTACTAAAACTACCAATTGGAATTTTAATCTCATTCACAAAACCCTCACAGGCACTTCATAGCCCAGTCGAGGTGACTCAGTATTAACCATTACAACTGTCTTTGTTTTCTGGAATGATAATTTCTGTGCATTTTTCTTAATTGTGTCCTACTTTCTCCACTTTCTTTAGGCTTACTCTGCTTTTCTAATTCTATACTTTTATGCTGCATGGTGAACTCATTAATGTAGAACATGTTTTGCTTTCTAGTTCAATTATTTATGACGATAAAATTGCTCCTTAGTCCTGCTCTTCCAGATTCTCAGATGAATTGCTTGTTTGAAATCTGTATTTGTTAAGCATTGCTTAATTATTGGTAAAAGAATACTGCATAGGAAAGGGGAAAATATTTCAGCGTCATAAAGCTATAAATATTAATTTATTCTGTGCCTCTGGGACCACTGGGGAAGCTCACTAATTTCATTTGAGCTGGTTCAGCTGATCCAGAATCAGCCGAGCTGAGTGGCTCAGTTACAACCTCTTGGTTGAGTGAATCTTCACTGTGGATTGAGTTCAAGTTTCCCCTAGTGTATTTACCCTGGGGCTTTCACTGAGAAAAGGATAGCTGGCCATGGGAATCTCCTTTCGTGTTGATGATGGAAGTTTAGGACTGTCTTAAGAAGATGCAGTTTAAAGCTGATCCACCCTCACACTCATTAGAATTGTGCCCTATAGACCGGACAACATGACTGCATTGCACTCTATTTTAATTGTTTAATTCAGTAACCGTCAACAGATGATAAGACCCGTAACTGGCAAATTGACAGGAAATCGTATGTTCACAAGGTGCCCAAAGCCAGCCACTGTTTATGTTCTCCTTACGAAGAAAGAACAAAACTCTAAAACGGAGGGATTAGGTTCTCAGCCACAGATCAATCTTAACATAATTCAATGAGGCAAAAAGGATAAAATTAAAATATAATCACTCAAAAATTATAAAGTCTGGACTTTAATCCTGTAGCTGAATTGTGCATAGTAACATCAGAGTAATATTCGACAGCTTCTCTCTCTCCTTTCTCTCCCCTGCCTCCTCTCATTTTTTCTTTCTATGGTGAGTGAAAATCAGAAAGATACACTGCACAGGTCAAGTCAGGTTTTCTTGCTAGTGGTGGTGTCTTTTCCTCCACCCCCACGTCTACCTTCTCAATCCTTACCAATAACCACGCTATTAGCACTGTTATCTGGCTCACCCATCCGGTTGAGAAAATGAGGTGATTGACGCTGTTGGAATTATGGTTTAGACTCCAATTCTTCCTGACAGTCTGCAAACAGACTCCATCTATCTGGATGATGCTTCTGGGACCATTTTGTTCAACAAATTGTTAAGTTTCCAATAGTTCAATATAAAACAATCTTTATTTCCTTTTTTGTTTGTTTGTTTGGGTTTTTTTTTTTTTTTTTTTTTTTAGACGGAGCCTCAAGCTATCCCCCTGGGTAGAGTGCCATGGCATCACAGCTCATAGCAACCTCCAACTCCTGGGCTCAAGCGAGTCTCCTGCCTCACCCTCCCAAGTAGCTGGGACCACAGGCACCCGCCACAACGCCCAGCCATTTTTTTGGTTGCAGCCATCATTGTTGTTTGGCGGCCTGGGCTGGGGATTCGAACCCGTCACCTTAGGTGTACGTGGCTGGCGCCTTAGCCGATTGAGCCACAGGCACCGAGCCTTTATTTCCTTTATTAGAATCACAATGGGTTAAAGTCTGAAAACATAATTTATTTCATATAGAGCCTATTTGTATTCATCTAAATTACCCACCCGGCTCCAATTTCTGACTAGAAACTAATGCCCGGGGAGGTTACTTATCCAAGTCACACAATAGAAAATTGTACAGTTTGGATTTTAACCCTGACTCACTATCTTACTATTATGCCGTACTTTTTCTTCTTCTCCTTCTTCTTCTTCTTTTTTTTTTTTTTATTGCCTTTCTCATATAGACACTTGCCTGGACGAGAGACATTGACATTGGCTCTAGTCCTCTGTTCTGCAGTCTTTTCTAAGTTCACACACTCAATAATTCTGTTCTGTTGCTGAACTTCATACTCTCTTTTGTCAAAAATAATCGCCAAATGATGTTTTTGTGTTTTTTTTTTAAAGCATGGACAGCTATCTCAAGCACATAGTTCAGAGACAAATTATAAATAATTGACAAAATGGCATTTTTAAGGACAGAGAAACTGTGACTTGGTATCTTGTTGGTTATATTTACACTCTGAAACTATAGGCCACGAAATGACCTTTTGACTGATACCATAATTATACTTTAATATAAAAAATTAAAAATAGGATATCCTAATGTCCTGTTTCCTTTCAAGGAATTTCACCTGTAATATTTTAAGAAACTTAGTGGGGAGGATCCCTTGAGCCCAGGAGTTTGAGGTTGCCATAAGCTGTGATGAGCCCAGTGAATTCTAGGCAGGGCAACGGAATAAGAGTACCTCAAAAAAAAAAAAAAAAAAAGAAAGAAAAGGAAAGAAAATTCTAAATATATGTAATCCTCACATCAAGTCACCCACTTTTTAAGCCTCTAATTCATAGCTTTTTCTGTTACCTTTTCTTTTCTCAGAAATAGTGTTTATACACATGGAGAACTATACCTCCTTCATGTTTACATGGATGGAGCTGGAAAATATTTTTCTTAGCAAAGTATCTCAAGAATGGAAGAAAAAGTATCCAATGTACTCAGCCTGACTATGAAACGAATTTATAGCTTTCACAGGAAATCTATAACCCAATTATAGCCCAAGAATTTGGGGAAAGGGGAGAGGGGGGAAGATCGGTGGAGGGAGGGTGATTGGTGGGATGACGCCTATGGTTCATCTTATAAGGGTATATGTGAATCTTTCTAAATGTAGAATATAAATGTCTTAACACAATAACTAAGAAAATGACATGAAGGCTATGTTAACCAATTTGATGAAAATATTTCAAACTGTATATAAAAATAGCACACTGCACCCTATGACTGTATTAATGTACACAGCTATGATTTAATTTTTAAAAAATGAAAGAAAAAATAGTGTTTGAAATCCTGTAATAGGATAGTCTCAACTATAATATATATAAATTCTTATAAGAAAAAAGAGTTTTATATATATTATTTTTACATTATACTATATACTTAACCAATTATTCAGATATTCATTATGCATTTTTGCTTGCATTCTTTTATAAGCCCAAGTAATTTATAGAATAAATCAATAGTATTTTAAAATATTTATCATCAAAATTTACACTGTCAATGAAGGAGCAGCTTAAGAAAATTAGGTAACTATTTTAGCTAATTGAAAATCTTATATTTGCTTCTTCATAGTAATCTATATATAATTATCTGTATCTGTTTTACAATACTAAGACATCCTCCATAAGAGATTAAGTTTAGAAATATATATCGGGGGCGGAGCCAAGATGGGGGACTGCAGCCAGCTTTTTACAGAAGCTCCCGTCCAGAAGGAGGCTGAAAGGACAGAAGTTTAGCTAATTAGCTGATGGTTTGGAGCAGAGCCAAGAGAGAAGATTGAGGAGCACACTTCAACCTTCCTGAGGCGAGC
>CAUYQV010008376.1:0-11200 GCA_963574575.1 Galagoides demidoff
TTTTTTTTTTTTTGAGACGGAGCCTCAAGCTGTCCCCCTGGGTAGAGTGCCGAGGCATCACGGCTCACAGCAACCTCTAACTCCTGGGCTCAAGCGAGTCTCCTGCCTCCGCCTCCCAAGTAGCTGGGACCACAGGTGCCCGCCACAATGCCCAGCTATTTTTTTTTTTTTGGTTGCAGCCATCATTGTTGTTTGGTGGGCCCAGGCTAGATTCGAACCCGCCACCTTAGGTGTATGTGACTGGCACCTTAGCCATTTGAGCCACAGGCCCCGAGCCCAAATGCTTTCTTTGAAAAGAGAAAAGCAGAGAACAAACTCGAAGGTATGAAACCTCCCTACTGTGTTGAGGAAATAGTGAACAAAGGACCTCTCATTCAAAGAAAGATAAATTACAGAAATAACAGAAAATAACTTCACATATCCAGTTTGCCTGTTAAAAATGGCCAAAAACGCAAGCAACAAATTGTACACACACAATACAACCGCCAACTTTATAAAAGCTGTAGGATGCTGACAAAAAGGACAGGGGAAGGAGCTTTTTTTTTTTTTTTGACCAGATGACAAACCAGGGACAAGTTCAACCTGTTAGCAGGTTTAAGGAATGTTAAGTTCTATTTCTTCTAGCACATAGGAATATTCCTTTCTCCCAAATTAAACACAGAACTTCACTTTGTATCATCAACTCTTAATTTTTTTCTTTTAATGTGACAGGGTCTCACAGGCTGGAATGTAGTGGCACCATCCTAACTCACCATAGCCTCCAACTCTGGGGGCTCAAGCGATCCTCCTACCCTCAGCCTCCCAAGTAGGTGAGACTACAGGAAGACAGATGCCACTATGCCTGCCTAATTATTATTTTTGTTGTTTTGTAGAGTCAGGGTCTTGTTATGTTGTCCAGGCTGGTCTTGAACTCCTGGGCTCAAGGGATCCCCCTGCCTCATCCTCCCATAGGGCGAGGATTTACAGGCATGAGCCATGGCACCTGCCTTTATCATTATTTTTTAAATGATCTAATTACTTCTATTTAATTCACTGCCTTACAGCAGCCATGGCACCTGCCTTTATCATTATGTTTTAAATGATCTAATTACTTCTATTTAATTCACTGCCTTACAGCTACCTTAATCACTTGACATATTATGAATGACAAGCAGTTTATTTTTAGAATATTCAGCCTGAAAAACATTCTAAAACAACCAGAAAGCTCACATCACAATGAACAGTAAGGCATTAAGAATAAAATACTCCTATAATGTCTATGCTAGTCTAGTAAAGCTACTTTATGATGGTAAAATGCCAGGTTTCAATAGAATATTGGGTTTCTTCTACCATTACCATTTAATCCAAGTAAATAAATTAACTTAAGACCCTTTACTAAGGGTCACACATATATTTAAAAGGATATATTCCACCTCAATTGTCCTGATCTCTGAATCCTGTTCTCTCCCATTATCTTCCAGACCAGGTAAAGGTCAGGCAAACTTCACCCGCGGGTGAAGCCCGGAACTCGGGCACACCATTCTTTTCCCTGCGCTGGTGGTATAGTCCACTCGTTGGGACAGAAACCTGATGGCCCGAAAACCTGAAGTATTTATTATCTGGCCTTTTACAAAGCTTGCCAGCCCCTGCTCTAGACTGTTTAGACAAGAACTCTGGCTGAAGCATTTACAGTTATCTCCAAAGCTAGCGCAGTAAAGGGTTTCTTAAATACTGAAAATGTCAGGCTTGTTTCAGATACATCCTATAATGACTGACTGACTCATTCACAGAAGATGGCCTGGCTTTAAAGGGAGTGAAATTTCTAGCACAAACTTTTTATTACATGAATAGTTTCACAGTATTCTTGCACAATGGAGCACTTGTGACTTTGCTGCGGTTAGCTTTTTTTAGTGGATGGGGAGGACGCTGGGCTAAGAAAAATCTGGAGCCACATCAGCAGCGCAAGACACATTTTATGTGAATTTTCTTCTACTCAAACTAGTAGTAAATGTTTCTTAGTAAAAAGAGGGGGTTCGTAAGACACAAGAAAAAGACAGAAACATCAGTATGGGTGAAAAGAAGGATTGTAGCCCAGTATGTATAAATTTGTTCTCTGAACCCTCTCTAGAACCACCCACAATGACCCACTTAGTCGTCTTATAATTTAACACTGATGAAATTTTCAGAAAATTAAATATAAACGATTAAATCACCAGGTATGAGTTCTACTTCAGTAAACCAGGACATTCCTTTCTAAGACATGTGATTTCTTAATGATATGAATAATAACCTTCTAACTTTCTGATTCGTACCTAAGGAATGCTCTACATCCAGTTTTTCCAAGTAATGCAAGATTGAATGGCTTCAGCCTTGCATCAAGAACTCTCCTTTATATGAAAAGATTTCTGAAACTCTGAGAAGTAAAAACATTGCTTATAACAACTTAAGAACAACCAAAATAACTGGGGGATACCCTTGGATAGAATTCAAAGTAAACACACAGTATCAACTGAAGGTGTGTGACTGGGTTTTAGTAAATACAAACCACAGCTGGGGGGGGGAGCGGGGGGAGCCACAGAACAAAGCAGGTAACAGTTGTTTATTACATGTTTGTCCGTAGTCTTTAAAAACAGTATTTGTAAAATGATACTTTCTCCTGCATCATTAATCTCTTTCCAATCCTCCAACACTCTCTGATGATGTTTCCCATCATTTGCTTGTGGAAAAATGTGGAATGTCACAAGGACGGATTGTGAAATGACAATAAATACTGACAAAAACACTAAGGACAACAATTTCCTAATGCAAAGTTTCTGGTTGGGTAATGATTAGTTCCAAAATGAGGAAGTCTACGGCAGGAAAATGCAATGTGGCTGAGAGCATCCGAGCACTGCGGTAGCCACGTTCAGTCCAAAGACCCTATGTTGAAAACAACAGGCATACACTGAAAAGACAAAAAATCAGAGCTGCTGGTTGAGGATGGACAGAAAAGAGAACTCTTACCTACTGTTAGTGGGAATGTAAATTTGTATGGCCATTATGGAAGATAGTATGTAGATTTCTCAAAAAAAAAAAAAAAAACAACTAAAAATAAAACTATCCCATGATCCAGCAATCCCACTACTGGGGATTTGTTCAAAGGAAAAAAAAATCAGTACATAAAAGAGAGGACTGCATTCCCATGTTGACTGCAGCATTATTCATACCAGCAAAGGCATGGAATCAACCTAACTGTTCATCAACGCATGGGCAAAGGGAAAAAGAAAATGTTTCAGATGTAATATGGACACACTATTCAGCCATAAAAAGAGAATGAAGGGGTACCGGCCCCATATGCCAGAGGTGGCGGGTTCAAACCCAGCCCCAGCCAAAAACTGCAAAAAAAAAAGAGAGAGAGAATGAAGTCATGTCATTTGCAGTGACGTGGATGGAAGGTCATTATGTTAGGGGAAGTAAGCCAGGCACAGACAGACAAACATCTCATGTTCTCACTCTTATGTGGGGGTTAAAAAAGTTGATCTTGAGGCGATAGAGGATAGAATGATAAATACCAGAAGCTGTGAAGGGTGTATGGATAAAGAAAGGTTGACTAATTTGTACAAACATATAGTTAGATAGAAGAAATAAGTTCTAATTAAAGTTCTAGTTAGAAACAAGGTATTGTATATTTCAAAGTAGCTAGAAGGACTTGAAGTAGTCCCAATATAAGAAATGATAAACACTCAAATAAATACCCAAGTGCCCAAACTTGATCACCACACAGTTTACGCCTGTAATAATGTATTACACGTACCTGAGAAATATGTAAAAATACTATGTATCAATTAAAAATAAAGAATAAATGTCAAAACCAAAAATGGTCTATAAAAGCCACCATTTTTCTCCCCCGAATTATCAAATCATTTTCCATTTGCCTCATCATGTTCTGATACACAAATACATGAGTGTCAATATACAATCTCCCTTTAACTAAAACCTAAATTTAGAAATCTAAATAGAGGCTCGGCACCTGTGGTTCAAGCGGCTAAGGTGCCAGGCATGTACATGCAAGGTGGCAGGTTCAAATCCAGCCAGCCCACCAAACAACAATGATGGCTGCAACCAAACCAAAAAAATAGCAAGGCATTGTGGCAGGTGCCTGTAGTCCCAGCTACTTGGGAGACGGAGGCAAGAGACTCACTTGAGCCCAGAAGTTGGAGGTTGCTGTGAGCTGTGATGCCATAGCACTCTACCCAGGGAGACACCTTGAGGCTCTGTCTCAAAAAAAAAAAAAAAAAAAAAAAAGAAATCTAAATAGAAAGATCATTTAAAAATTAATTTTTTACTTTGCAAATAATTCTATATATCAAAGTTTTATTTATTCTCTTTGAGGAATTTAAATACTATATGAGTCTTAGGGAATATTAAGTAGGTATGTCTTTTTTTTTTTTTTGACACAGGGTCTGTCACGCAAGTTAGAGGGCAGTGGTGTCATCAAAATTCACTGCAACCTCCAACACCTGGGCTCAAGCAATCATCTGGCCTCAGCCTCCCAAACAGCTGGGACGACAGCTGTGCATTAAGCTAATTTTTCTATTTTTTATAGAGATAGGGTCTTGCTATATTGCTCAGGCTGGTCTCACACTCCTCACCTCCAGCAATCCTCCCCCCTCGGGCTCCCCAAAGTGCTAGGATTATAGACATGAGCCACCTCAACCTTTTACCTCACTCTTTTTAAGAGCCCATATCGCATCATGTACATCCTCAGATGTATTAGAGCTTAATCTTCATGGATTAACAGCATAGAACTGCTATAGGGCCATAGAGGGTATTATCTTTAAAGGACCAGAAATCACTTTAGTAAAGAAATCGCCATATTCTATTTTCATTTGAAAAAATCCTTGTGGGCAAAGGCCTTATCTTGAATTATCTTTGCATTTCCAATGCCTAGAGCAGTCCCTGGCACACTGTGGAAGCGCTGAGTGCCCTATGACATTGATGAGTCAAGTTTCTCTCCCTCCCTGACCTCTGCCAGGATGTGAGGTCATTAGAACACTCTGTGCTGTGACAGACAATTGACAGTGACTCAAACAGGCAGAACAGCAGAATTAGGTCTAAGGAGAAGCAGAAACCTCCATAGCTGAGGGGGTGGGGGTGAGGTTGATAGTGATTTATAGTGAAAATAATAATACATCATGCACTTGTATTTTTATGATTTTCAAAGTACTTCTACGAGATTCCTATCTCATTCTCCCCTCACTATTCCCACGAAGCATGAGATTGTGGAATTTATAAAACCCCATAATTCAAACAGAAAAGAAGGGAGCACTTTTACTTAAGCATGACCTGCTGCTTGGAGAAAAATCGTAATCAGTTTAACTTTTTCCACAAGGAGAGTGAAAGGTTATTCTTGTTATATAATCAGATAAAACACGAAGGTTAATTTTCACTTATTGACTATTTTCCAAGAAAAATTTAGGACTCATGAAATGCGCAATTAACCTGCTAGGTAATTTAGGATGTGAGGAATATACTATCGCCCCCAAATGGCTTTTTACCCCCCTAAAAGTGGAATTTAAAAACGCACGGCAGCATGGGCCACGTACCATATAACCTGCACAGTGAAAACGTCCCCCATCTCAGCAAGAAATGGATTTACTCAGACAAGCAAACCACTTACCAGGAAAGTCTCCACCACCTCCTCGGAGCCTCCGCCTCCGGCACATTCTGCCGAGCATCCGTTACCGCAGTCCTTAAAGAAGATTTTTTTAAAAACCGTCAATAAGTAAATCTAGGTGGGTAACGGGGGGTCTGGGGTAATCAACGCGACCACGACACTCACCATGACCGCCGGCACTCAGGCTAACACAAAGGCGGGATCAGACACGCCACCAGGCCGGCGCTGCCCCGCGCCTCGGCCGGAGCGCCCCGCGAGGGCCGCCCATTCCCACCCCGCCGAGTCGCCGCTCATCCGTCCCCCCCGCCGGCTTAGGGAGGACTGGTTAAATTCCAGGTCAGCCCCACAGAGCCGGGGTTAACCACCAAGGAACAAGAAGCCAATTGTCTCCCTTACACCCCAGAAAATAGTCTAGACGAGGGTTTTAAGCCATTTATAAAAAAAAATAATAAATCTCCTGGGCGCGCTGGGCCTCGTGGTCGTGTCAATCACGGGCGCACAAAAGCGAGCCTGCAAAAGGGATTGTGACCGGCGCAGACCATTTTCTCCCCGGCAGCGTCCTCGGATGCCACACCTCAAGGACAAAACCTCGAGGTGTCCAAAGGAGCAATTTAAAAGATAAGGACTCAGGAAAGCGGGACTAATTGGGAAAACGAGCAGAATTTAAAAAACAGAAAACCTAATCTGCTAAATAACGAAGAAAGGGGAAGAATGGGATCCGCAGAGGCAGAAGACTGCGGTCAGAGTATTCGGGGGTGGCGAAGGCTCGCAGGATGTGGGTTCCGGCAGCACAGAGACTCCGCTCCGCCTCGTCCCAAAGCGACCTGCGTGGCCCTCCTCACGTCCCCGTTGCGGTCCCCACCGCGCTCCGCAGTGGGTCACCCATTGGGATTTGAGACCTGGCCGGCGGGAACCTCTCCGAAGAGCGTTCGCAGGCGGGAACTCTATCCTCCTCCGGCAGGGATGCAGGAAAAGGAGACGCCTGGGTGGCGGCGGCGGAGAAGGAGGATGGTGCGGGAAGCCGCAGCAATGCGCCCGGCCGCGGATTCCAATCCTCCCCCCTCCCGCAGACACCCGTGTGTGCGGTACCTGGAGCGCGAGGGCCGCGGTGGCGCAGGGTGGACAGGCCATGGGCAGGCTGCGGGTGCGCGGGGCTGCGGAGAGATGCGCTGGTGGCACAGTGCGGGCGAGTGGCCGCGAAAGCGGGCGACGCGGCCAAGCCCGGACACACCCTCGGCGTGGCGCTGGGTGCCACGACCCCGGGCCGCGCGCCAGGGCCAGACGCAGGGAACCGCTCAGCCCCTCCAGCATCCCTGGGGGAGGAGCTTCCAAGGAGTCTGGTCAGTCTGCAGTAGCAAAAACCGGAGCCGTTTTCCCCGCCACCCGGTTTCGCGCGGTGCGCCTCGCGTGCGAGCGCCTTTCCAAGGGCGGACGCTTAGCCAGCATCTTATTAACTAAACAGGTAAAGCTGGGTGAGCCGCCAAAGAGTCCTCCGGCCAGGCGAAGGAAACCTGGGGAAATTGCTGCAGGGCAGCTTTCCCACTGACTCGGCATCAAAATGACAAAAGGCAGTTTCTGCCTGGAGAGTTTGCTGGCGGGGGTCGACAGATGTGCGTCCGCTCTGGCCAGCCACCGACCCCCACGTGCAAACTGAACTGGAAGAAAGTGAATAGTTTTGGGGGTTTTGAGGTTTTTTTTTTAAGATTTCCTTGCGCCACCTGATTTCACCTTATTGTTAACTCTGGTTAAGGGGCTGCCAGGCTTCATCACATCCCCTAAGAGCTGTTTCTGCCCAGAGATCTCAGCATCGTCCTTGTTTACAGGCAAAACAGACCCTTGAGAGCTGCCGATCACACTTTTTTGACAGTCTCCTGATGTAGGCACATAATAACGATAATTAGAAAGAGGAATGAGAAAGTGACGGTGCAAATACTACTGGTTTTAAAAAGGAAAAGAAAGACTGCAACAGCTATTGTCTTCTGTGCTGTGCTCTCCTGGGCAAGGTCAGCCTAAATTATGAGTTTTCCTGGTTTTTAAATGAATAGGAAGTGGTGAATGGGGCTGGCTTGACCTGGGAAAGTGAGCAAGGGCTATTTATTCTGGGTGAAAGCCACTAAATCCTGTCTGGTTTTAGAATTGATTTTATACAGCTTCACAGACAATACACTGTAGCTCTAATCTTATCAGCTCAGAAAACAACCTTTATTTCTCCTTCCCTCCGACCCACAGTGCAAAGCATAGAAAACTTTTCGGCTGGGGTGGGGTCCCAAGCTCCTAAGGCACACAGCCCAGGCAGGTCATGTGCCACCATAAAGTGATGAGTATTCCTGAGAGCCAGAAGTCTCTTGTTAAAGAAATTTAAGTCAAATTAAAAAAAAAAAAATTAAGTACAGGCTAAGTAAACCCTAGAGCTCCAGTTTGCTACCCAAGATCAAGGCTTAAGAATAAGAAAGCCTGGGCCAGGTGCTGTGGCATTACCTGTAGTCCTAGCACTCTGGGAGGCCGAGGCAGGAGAATCCCTGAGCTCAGGAGTTAGAGACCAGCCTGAGCAAGAGCCAGACCCAGTTTCTAGAAAAAAATAGAAAAATTAGCAGGAGTTGTGGCCATTATAAGTAGTCCAAGATACTCTGAGGCTGAGGCAGGAAGCCCAGGAGGTTGAGTTTGCTGTGAGCTAGGGGTAAAGTCAAGGTAAAGCCTTAGGAAGAGTTACAAATAACTTATTTGCATTCAAAAGACTGGCATAAACATCTACATCACGCATTCCTTCAAGGCCTGTGGTTTCAAAGGTAAGCCCTACACAATCCCCATGTTCTTGCTACTTTCAATGCTACTTGTAAATCCTTGCTTTTCAGTCAGTCAGAAAAGCATATATAATACAATTGTGTTATTAAAGAATTAACCATGGTGCCACCTATCTTTTCCCTCACATTCAGTGCAAAACTTAGTGGCAGTGCCATCTCTATTAAGTGTTTCTACTTCCTCCCCCTTCAGGTGACAGTCATTTGCCTTCAGTCCAATTATCCCACCTCCACAAGGTCCCCAGTAGCTGTCATCTTGTTTAACCCAAGGGCTTTGTTTCCTGTGCATTTTCAGGGCTGCACCTCCGTGCTGATGACTCCCAGGTATATACTTTCAATCCACCTTTCTCCTAAGCAATTGCAGTAAAAAATCTGTCTAAAATATAAATTGTGTATCTACTGAACAGCTGCAGGCAATTTCAGCCCGAGATACAACGTCTTGGTATAAAGAACGATTTGGATTTAAGGCTATCAGAGATCACCAGGCAGTGGAGGGTGCATTCCTCTTATCTCTGTTAAGGCTAGAGGGACCCAACCCTTCCCCTCCCTGTTATCTCATTAGCTATTACAGGAAAGAGGATCAAGAATGCCACCAGACCTGATCCAACCCATTTTCAAAATAATCCCTCAGGTAAATTTAATTTCCAAGGAAAATCATTTACAAGTCAATCTGTCTGCGCCGCCCCCCCCATTCATTCTCCAAGTATCTATTCCCATCCACCTAGTAGCCATTTATTGCCTTTCAACAGAATTACCTGAATTTCTTATCTCTCCTTCACACGCACCCCCCACGAAGATCTATAAGTATTTGGGTTATTGGGATATTGGGCATTCATTCTGTCATTCATTCTCCCTGTGGGCACAGTAACAGTAAAATTTGTATAGCTTTTCTCTCATTAATCTGCTTTATGGGAGTTGATTTTTCAGCAAACCTTCCTAGGGCAAAAGGGGAATTTTCCTCCTTCCCAATACTACAGGTGCCACGCCCTGGGCTAGAGGCCTGGGGATGTTTTGAGCACACCCCTATGCTATTATCATGCATTGCCCCCAGCCAGACACAAAAAATGTTAATTATGTTACTCAGAGTGTTAACTAATCCCACCAACAAAACGTAAAACTGTAACAAGTGCTGCCTGTGCTCTCAGAGCCTCTAATAATAGACTGTAACCCACTTAGAAAAGCCTGGAAAGGCTTTTCAGCAAGTGATCCTTGAGCAGAGATCTGGAGGATTAAAAACATTTTTACTAAAGGAAGAAGGGATGAAGAGCACCTGAGATGAAAGTGCGTTCCAAGGCCAGGTGCAGTGGCTCAGGCTGTAATCCTGACACTCTGGGAGGCCTAGGCAGGAAGATCCCTTGAGCTCAAGAGTTTGAGGTTGCACTCTAGCCTAGGTGACAGAGACTCTGTCTCAAAACAAAAAGGAAAAAAAGAAAGAAAGAAAGAAACTGAGTTCCTCGTCAAAGGAATGTCTCTGAAGTGGGAAGGAACCTGGTGCTTACAAAGGACCTAAAGAGAGCCAGAGGGACTGGAGTAGACAGACAGGAAGGGAGCTCCAGCAGTCAAGCAGTGAGTGCCTGAGGACTCTAAAAAAACGTACAGTGAAAGTCTGACTGTCATAAAGGGATGAACTAAATTAGAGAGTTTGTTTAACTCATTTAGTGAAGTTACCAGGGAGATATTTACGTTGGTGCAAAGAATAGGCACATTTTATAAGTCAGAAATGTTGAAATGAATATGCAAATGAAACTGGGTTCTTCTACAGTGGGGAGGGGTTCATTGAATGAACCCTGACCCTCAGAACTCATTTGCATGTCTACAGCGCATATTGATTTTCCATTTCTACCAGTTTTCTGTAAAATAACTCACAAGCAATGAAACAAAGTAAGACACAATGAAAAGGCCTGAGGAATGAGAATCAGATAACCTTCAAGGTTTGCTCTAAACAATGCATGGTTTCCAACTGAAGTATAATTTTCCCTGCAGTGGGAAAATATGATTTCTTCATTAAGTACTATTCACAAGCAACAGCTGGAATAAGCCAGCCATATTAGTCACTCTACTTACTTGTCACATTAAGAAGCTCTGTCTTTAGCAGTTATTAATTTAGTTCAACCTAGGGGCAAGAAAAATCATGGAAAGGTTAAAGATGAGGTCTGACAGGATTGAAGGGCATTGGCTACAGTTTGGAGACTGGAGGAGCTGGCTAAAGTGGAATGTTTTTTTTTGTTTTCTGTTTTTAGATGGGGTCTCTCTGTGCATCCCTGGCTAGAGTGCAGTGGCCATTCATAGGCCCATTCATAGCTCACGGCAGACTCAAACTCCTGGGCTCAAGCAACCCTCCTGTCTCTGCCTCCAGAATATCTGGGAGTATAGAATGGAGTTTTCTAGAAGCAAATACTGATACACATATGAAATGATCCTATTAAATTGAATTTGGCTGGTGGTTGGTGAAAGAGAATAGAAGAGAATAGAGACAGATGGAGATGGATAGATAGAATTGAGATGAGGAAGAACAAGATGAGAAGAGTACCGGGAGGGGCTCCTGGGGTTCTGACTTGCTTATCTAGCTGGACATATTCACTATGTGAACTAAAATAAAATCCTACCTAAGTCTCCCCATCCCACCCCCCAATGACTGCAGAGAACCCCTCTTTGCCTAAGGGACCACAGAGAAACCCTAAAACTGAGTTCCCAGCCACGATGGTATGGGAGGTCAGGCACACCTCATTATACCCCCTCCTTAGGCTTTTTCTCCTTGAAAGCTAAA